>SNVD02013553.1:0-81698 GCA_013180625.2 Boswellia sacra | reverse complement strand
TGATGGTCATACGGGAAAGGAATCTCCCTCGAGACACAAAAATTGATCATTATTACCTTATTTTATTTTTCTTTCCTTTTTTTATTTATTTTTCAAAAACATTGGGTTGCCTCCCAATAAGCGCTTGGTTTAACGTCCTCAGCCCGACGTTGGTTCCATCATGGCAGGGTCCAATCTCTGCTGTGCTTCTCTAGTGGGCTTGGACCCTTCGTTCCACAAGAAATGGTGCACGCATATGGCTGGGCCTTGGATGTGAGCACTTGTCCACCCAATAGTCGTTTTGTGATCTCTAAGTACTTGGACGAGTTTCACTTCTTGTATTGGTGCAAGGACCATTTCTATTATAATTGGCAAAGCACCATTCTCGCCCAAGAATCCATGATTCAAATGATCTGGAAGTGACTTAAGCTCCAAGGTATTGGCACTCAGAAAGTTGTTGTTCAATGTTCTGAGTGCTTACCTCATTTACACTCCAATGTAATTGTGGCTCAAATCGGCTACTGAATTGTTAGAAGTTTACTGCCATGTTGTCTAAACACAAACAATCAAAAAAGAAAAACACACAAAAATATGAATCAACAATGAAAACAAAATAACAAATCGATTAGAAAATCAATCCCCGGCAACGACGCCAAAAACTTGATGCGTTCGAAACTAGCAAATATACTAGTCGCACAAGTAATAAAGTGATAAGTAGATATCGTTCCCACGAGGATTGATTCTAATTGAATTTGTTATTCAAAAGCAACAATAGAATAAAGGGGGGGTTTTGTTGATGGATTAACTAAACCACGTGAACTAATAATGCAAAACAAAGAATAACAAAACAAAAAAGTTAATTCGAATGACAAAATCAATGAGAGAAAGCTTTGGTTAAAACGGGATCCTTTCTCTACCACAAAGAGATGGGATTTGCAAAATTAATCGCTAGATGGTCATCCCCCAAGTACAGCATTGAAATGTTATCAAAACCGTATGATAACAACAAGCTTGTTTTATCCCACTTTATATTACTTTCTCTTTCATTTTTTTTTTTTGTTTAGTTTTGTTAAATAAAATAGGCTCTTTACTTAATCTCTATCCATTAAACAACCTAGAACAAGCTCTCTAAATTTATTTCAATGGATGCATTATGAAAAGAAAGACAGGTTGATCTAAGCAATAAACACACAAGCTCGGATTATTTAACTTAGGTTGTATTCTTCAATTGCAATCTCTGATCACAATTTTGCTACTAATGATTAGAAATTCAAGACAATTACGGATCAAGATTTCTAGTCTAGCAATAGACAATTTCCAGATTATATTCAGTTGGCCACCCAAATACAATCCAGCAAGCAATCATAAGCATTAAACATGGGAAAATACAAGCAACTTCAATTAGAGAATTGGATACCAATTCCTTGCACAATCAATTCACAAAAACCATATCAAGGGCTTTGAAATCACCCTCAACCAATTCAGATTCAGTTACACATGTTTTAGAACGTGGTAAATACAATACAACATGGAGACATTCCAGAAAATGAAAGGGAAGGGAAAAACTTAGCAAATTTGATGTAATTCTCTTTGGATTGTAGTTCTTCCTCTTTCCAAGCTTCCTTTCTCCTTCAAGAACTACAAGAGATGAAAGAATTCCAGAGCTTCAGCCTCCACCACGTTCTCCCCTCTTCAAGTTATGAAAATAAAACCCTAAAATGTGTTTAAATACTCTGCTACAGTAACGTGCTACAGTGTCCCGTATTATACATGCTACAGTAATGTGTGGAATTACATTTCTACACTTCTCACACTGTTTTGATTACAACTTTCGGTACACTGAATGGATTCAAAAACCGTAAATTTCTCCAAAAAGTAGACTTCGAGAGCTTTTCAATGGTATATGATATGTCATCGGGTTCATTGTATATCAATACAATTAAATCCGAGAAGATGGTTGACTAGCAGAGGTGAAAATGAAGGGTTTTACTCCATTTTTGTGCAAGTTGCTCAAAACTCCTACAAACATCAAAACCACACAAAAACATAAAAATACCAAGGAATATAGCAAAGAAACATGGACGAATTGATATGAAAATTATATATAAATAGACACTTATCATCCACCAACTTTGTGGTATTGTCTATGATTTCTTCTAGGTAATAATTTCTGCTTTTTTTTCGCCTCGACTCTAAGTCTTCTATGTGGATACCTGAATCATACAAGTTTTCATATGTTTTGATTCGAAAGCCTGCAAGTCTATCATTGATAAAGGCATGGGCTCCATTGATCACTATATGAACTTGGTAATTCTCTGCAAGCCTTGTCGTCATCTTGGTAGCTTTAACCCTTCAACGGATTAGGTACTCCAAAAAAGTCTCGTTCGGCTTTTGGCAATTCATCTCCAAATCCCTTAAAGTTACCGTCAGTTGGGTATTGTGGCAATATTGCTCTATAAACTGTTTGGATAACTCCTTCCAATATTCTCAAACTCTTTTGGGAAGGTCATGGTACCACAGTACTGCATCACCTTCTAAGGATTGCATAAAATACTTAAAGATATACTCTTTTGACAAAGGAGTGTTGGCCATGACAGTAGTATACTATCTAAAATGTGTCTTCAGATTGCCCTTTCCATTGAACTTGGGTAAATCTGGCATACGAAACTTAGTAGACAAATCATTGTCCCCCGTAAGCAAGATATCATTTAGGTCTTTAACCCCTTTCAACCCCTTCTTCTTCAACAGAGATTGGACTTTCTCTATATCATTGGCTAACTGCTTGACCAATTCAAGCTTGTCTTAGTTGGCTGGGCTTTCCCCCTATCCCTTTCTAGGCTAATCTCACCATCACCATCACCATCACCATCACTTTGGGTGGTGGTTGGCTTACGCGATTAGGCCCATTTTACATGGCTTCTACAAGTTAGGCTATTTGTTGTTGAAGAGCAGTGATTTTAGCTTGTATGAGCCATCTCAGCACTGTTGTTTTTGTTTTAGGTACGACCATTTTCAATGACAAATTTTGCTTGTCTTGTCAAACAACCACCTCGTCTAACCCAAGCTTTGAAGGCTACAAAACAAAGGTGTTAATGCTATGAATACGTGCATGTATACATGATATGATGCATGATTATACAAGGGCATAGACAGACTTTCAGCTTTCCAACCTTATTTCTCCCACACAAGTGAGGTCGAGTCTCTTTCCCTATGATTTTTGGCCTCATTCCCAAGTCATCATCATGGGATGTGGGAATGCGAGATTCTTTCACCTAATTCTAACATACAAGTTGATGTTGGATTCTTCATAATTATCATAATATGGCTTCTAAACAACATGATAACCTTAACTTGTGGCATATACCCCCATTTTATTCTTATGGATGTTTTAACATGTCGCATTTGTACATGGTTTCATGATGTTTGAGTTGATGTTATTCTAATCATGTGGAATTTACATCTATGGACATGCATTTCAACAAGGGTTTTGGACATTCATCCTATTGAAAATTTCTAGATTCGTCTACATGGGCTTAAGTCTCAATGGTCTAATAGCCTAGGTTCCTTCGAGCGAGAGATGCTCCCTTCGCCTAGTCTCTTTTTATACCAAGTTAATTGTACGCGCTCGAAGGTGGTGACACCAACATGAGTCATCTAAGGGTCGAATGGAGCCAAAGACTTCTCATGCCAATACCACATGACTAGTTTGGGCAATTCGTGCTCATTGTGTGCAATGTGTAGTGATATAAGAACTCAAAATACAACATAAGGTATTAAAATTTGCTATCCCAATCGAAATCAACTTCTCTTATCCCAGTGGAGTCGCCATTGTGAACGGAGCTTTTATGCTGCCACAGCATTTACGACCACGACATTGTGTGAAAGCCTTTTTCGAGACTTAAAGGAATACAAATGAGCCATGGGCATGTCTAGAGAAATAGAGTCGCCAACTAATTATTCAATGTGAAATGAATGGGGGCAATCTAATCTCTTGCTTCAAGATCTAAACTACCCTCATCCCTTCAGAGATGGGTTCAAGAAGTTATGTACGAGCCATTCGCCTCGGCCGGATCAAAATCTGACCTCCACTAGGGTATACCAAATAAAAATAGCTCATGTTGTTATGCAGTCCACTTAAGGTTTTATGTGTACATTGTTCAATTTATCTTTTTTTAAGACATGTAAGGTGATATTCAATCAATACAATTGTATATTCACATAAAGAAAAGGGAGGAGAACAGAATTACATTCTTTTTCAAACATAGGGATAGGGAAAAGGATTACATTACTCTTCAACAAATAAAGTAAATTTTACTTTTAGAACACTTCAAATATACATTCATTCTTTCACAATAAATCGTATATTCAAGTAATCAAATAATCAATTTGAGACTCAGTAGATAATGAATTTCTTACCATCATATGTAAATCTATTCAATGTCTATCAAGTCTCTCTTATGACATCGTTCAAACATGCATTCAATTATTCTAAGTGATGGTCTCTCATCATCAATGTGAGTCCACCACCACTTTATGAAATCATACAATTATTCAATTATATTTCTAAACATGGTATATTCATACATTTATTCATATAAAGCGATAATCTAGAATTATGACACTTTGACCTAGATTTGATAATTCTATCATGGCATTCTAGCATATTGCTATTCTAGCATAATTCAATTGGTAATTAAAAATGACAATTCTAGCCTAGGCATGGCATTTCTAGCCTAATTATAGCAATTCTAGTAAATCATGGCATATTCTAGCCTAATTCAAGCAATCATGGCAAAACATGGCAATTCTTGCCTAATCTATGCTATTTTCTAGCATACTTCAAAGCAATTATGAGTCTTCCTAGGATAATTCTAATCATGTGCTCTTAAGTATGATTCTAGTCATGTGCTCCTAAGCATGATTCTAAGCATTTGGAAAGAAAATAAACTCCGAATCATGATTCTAGATAAAAGAGAGAAAGCGAACTTACCTTGACACGTATTTCTATCTTGCAAAACAAACAAGGGTTAAGATAATTCATAATAACACCAAACATGCTTCTAAACATGCTTATTCTAAGTATAAAAAAGACCAAAATATGCTTATTTCCAAGCAAGAAAAATAAAGAAGAAATAAAGAGAGAGAAGAGAGAATTGCTATCAGGACATACCTTTTATGAGTTTAAAGCAATATAAAATGTCTGAAAAATATTAAACTGGAAAGGAATCCTTGGAATTCTCACAAGTGTGTCTTAGAGGAAGAGAGAGATGATTTTGGATGTCTTTTAAAGTGAGTAGAAGGGCGTTTATATAGTTGAGGGGTTGAGTTGAAAAAGGAAGGAAGAAATCAAATATGGAATGTTGGAATAAAAAATTGCCAATTATAAAAGGACAACCTTTAGTCGGCTATTGGGAGACCACCAAGTGACATTCTAACAGTTAGCCAGCTGTTGGTAAATAGTCGGGTAGCACTTTAACAATTGGCCTGTTGTTGGTAGACAGCCAGCCGGTTGTGGCATACCAAACATTCCAATTTTGTAACTTTTCAGTATAGTCCTCCCTTTATCTTCATCTATTCGATCGCATATAACTGTTTGAGTTCAACTTTGATTTGTAATACATAAATTTCTATGAAAAGTAGACATCGATTGATTCACAATGGTATGACTCATCATCAAATTCCTTTTGAATTAATTTTTTTTTTTATTTTTTGAAGTCATGTGTCAGTTTTTGAGACTTTTGGCCGATTTCTTCTCACCTTTGGCTTCCACGGGCATTTTGATCATTTTCATTACTTGACATTCATCTTCATTTCCTCATCAACCCTAAAAAATCTAGTGTCTACACCAGGGAAATTTTTTAACATGGTAAATGTATGCATGTATGCATGAATGTAATGCATTTTCACACATCATTGCCACACAAGAATAGATATATGACTATAGCCTCCAAACCTTGTTTCGTCCACGCATGGTAAGTCTCTTTCTTTCCTAGATTTTTGGTCTTGGAGTTAGTTAAGGACATGGGATCGAATTCAAAACTCTATCTATTCCTAGATAGAATTGGCGCAAGCATCTTTATTACTAAATGGTCATAGCAATAGATTTTTTTTGCAGTCCATCATAAAACTATTTTAGGCACTTGCTTGGTTACTTACTCTTTTTAATCAAGACCCCGAGACATTTGTGCTTCACTTTGCAACACACAAACATCACACGACTTAGATCGACTATTGTTCATCAAATAAGACAAATATCAATAGGGATTTGACATCTTGTAAGCTTCACACATAATCATATGAATAGAGAACAACCACGTCCAATCCATCTTGACAATGACCGAATAACAACTATTCACAAATTGTAATTGAATCATAGTCATTTGGTCACCGTATCGAGAAATAGCCATCTAGTGTTTATATTCAGTGTGTGGAGCTCACAAGGGACATATTATTATCATTGAGCTCTTTTGGTTTCAAGGGCTACATCCATGTTAAACTCGGAGATTCTGGTGATTCTATAGGACAATTACTAAGCAGACTATATTGGCTTCGGGCCAATTGGGTTCCTCGGTCTGGGCTCACCTAAGTGAGAGATGCCCTTTTCGGCCACTCTCTTTTTATACTAGCTAAGTAGTGTATGCTCAAAGGAGGTGAAACCAATATGAGTCATCCGAAGCTCGAGTGGAACATAAGAACTACCCACACTGATGCCATAATGTTGAGAAAAGGTTAATTTGTGCTTTGTGTGTAGAAGTGTAGTGATGCAAAGACAATAATTAACAAAAGAAAACCTAATGCCTTAGTATTGCCAATCGGAATTAGCTTCTCTTAGAATGTCCCCAATAGAGTGGCCATTGTGTATGGGAAGTCCTCTCTGAGAGGTGCCCCAAGCAATAGAGGCTTGGGTCCATGCCGAGAGAGTTGCCACCTTAGTAATTTAACTACGGGAAAGAGTTTCGAGTGATGATAGTTTGATCCCTTGCTTCTTGACCTAAACTATATTCACCCTTTAGAGAGGAGTTCAGAAAGCTAGGTACGAATCTTTGACCTGCTCTGACAAAGTCTGACCTCCATTAGGGTTTATCAAGGCTATGGTTTTAGATTATTAATTACTACCTATCTTAATCCTAATTCGTTTTAAATGTACACAATGAACTCTAATTAACTCTATCTTTAATTGCATGTAAGGTGAGAAAAGCATAGGCAAGAAGAGTAGAGACTTAAATACATTTTCAATCAAACATATGAGATAAGAAGGTCATGACCATAACTACTTTCCTAATGCAATAAAGTAAGTTTGAAGTCAAGAACAATTCCAAGTAAAGAAAATGAAATTAAAACACTTCCAATATTACTTCAACTTTGCATGAATATGCCACGAACTACATGAGAGGGTTTACCATTGAAAAATGATCCTTTCACCAATCAATACAAATCTACTCGTTGTTCCATCACTCATGTGGCCACACATATCAACGCTTCAATAATGGCATTTCACTTCCATTCCTATCCTCAAATAGATTTCCCACTAATAAAGTGAGCCTATGCAATGTTGAAAATCACCAACTCATCCCATTGAACCTCCAATCTCCAAGGTAAGCCTCTCGTCATCAATGTGAGTCTGCACATTGTCAACACCTCTAAATCATTTTATTTAACATAAACCAGTGACATCAGTAATGACCGCCTTACCAACAACACGAGACCACTTGCTACTCACTTGCACACATTTCCACCCACCTTTTCAAGGCATTATTGATGATCACTTAAATGTATATTTTTAATAGGGCTTATTTCATCATATTACACTATTAGTGTCATTAAATTCCTTAACTTAAGCATATTTGTAATTTTTGCATCTTTTGAATTAGTTTCATCTTAATTTCAATTTTTGATGCAGGTTCAGTAGAATGGGCATAAATTCTATATATAGATGAGAATGGTGGAAATCTTGAT
This sequence comes from Boswellia sacra, assembly GCA_013180625.2. Classification (NCBI taxonomy): domain Eukaryota; kingdom Viridiplantae; phylum Streptophyta; class Magnoliopsida; order Sapindales; family Burseraceae; genus Boswellia; species Boswellia sacra. Next base: position 73,763 of record SNVD02013553.1, on the reverse strand, counting down.
TTCGTGAAAAGTTAATTAAATTTTCTACGAAATTATGTCCCCCAATAATCATGAAATGGGGGCGTCTAGTGAACCAAAATTGGGCTTGAAGAGAACCCACATGTAGTTTCGACCCAGCCCAACCATGCCTCCATATTTTGATCATATCTCTTAAAATATGTATCCAAATCATATGATTCAAAGTGTTCTAGAAAGCTAAGAGAACTATTTACAACTTTTATGAATACATGTGATTAAAATTATGAATATTTTGATGCCAAAATCGATGGTCAAATTTGGTGCACATGATGATCTAAATTATGAACAAGATATTTTGCAATTATCCTTTGTAAATTGACAATTTTGTTGTCAAATATATCTATAAATAGAGGAGTGTTGTGACCCAGGAGAGCATCTTGGTTCTTGGCCAAGATCTCCTAGCATTGTGTTTTCTCTCTTGTGTTTTGTTCTTTTAATATTATTAATAAATTTTTTCTTCTTGCAATTTATTTCTTCCTTGCATAATGTTTCACTAAATTCTCTATTGCTAAAGTGAAAGGGTGAAAACCTTGATATGAAAATAAGGATTTTCTAACCCTTTGATTTGTGCTTAAAAATCATAATCTTGTGTTGTTTATTTTATATATTTTATATTTATTTTCTTAATCAATCTTGATACCACTCATAAAATGGAGGTCTTAATCTATTGTAGACAATCGTTGGTACATCAAATGCTTGGACCCTTTCTAAATGTCTTATGGTTCTCCCTTACCGACAGAAGTCTATATAGGAGCATTGATTTTTTATAGACATATGGTGATTGGCATATTGGATGCCTACAAGAAATGGTATAAATATTGGTAATGAAATAAATATAATTCATATAACTAAAATGAACTTAAATGATATACTTTTCGATTGGAACCTCCTTGATGTGTGGATTCCAATTTAGTTATAATTGGGTTATTTATTTATATTTCATATATCAAGGGCGGATCCTCCAACCGCAGCTTTCATTGTTATTATGTTAATTCCTCTTACTTGTGTATTTTATTTATTCTCGTTTATTGCTTATGAAATTGTTCTTTCATTTGCTATGGTATGTTTTACTACCTATTTTCATGGTTGGTTTTACTACCTCTTATTTTTGTTTTACATTTGAATGGCCAATTGTATTGCCTACTATCTTTTCCTTCATTTGTTAATATCTTGTTATTTATTTGAATTATTTATATCATATTTGCTTATCTTTTAGTTTGTACTGCTAAATCTCCTTCCTTATGAATCGACCCCGATCTTATCGGGTTTATTACTACAACATTCTTATACTTGGAAGACAATCTTATTTTTGGATGTGTCAAGTTTTTGGCGTCGTTGCCGAAAAAGGTAAACTTTGGCATACAAAAGTGTAAGGATTCTCTTATTTATGTCTTAATTTTTCTTATCGTGTCTTCATCTTTTCTTCTATTCCTTTTCTTTTAATTGCATGAGAATTTGGTCACGCACATTTAGTGGTAGACTGGTTAGAAAAACATCATCCTCCCTAGAAAACATGGCCAATAATCAAGTTGAGAGACTCGCAGATGAAGGGGACAATCATTTAAAAAAAATGACCAAAACCAACCAAGAACCCTTAGGGACTACATGAATCTAGTAAGAACTAGTGCACCATCTTGTTTAGTTTTTTCACCTGATGCAATCCACTTCAACTTCAAACCAAGTTTCATTCAACTTTTACCCACCTTTTATGGCCTTGATTCGAAGAAACCATATTGATGCTTAAAATAACTTTTAAATGTGTGTAACTCCTATAACAACCCAATTGAAGCATAAATGACATTAGATTAAAGCTTTTCCTTTTTCTTTGAAAGATAAAGCTAAAACATGGCTACAAAATCTGAGGTCAAGTTCCATTAGTTCATAAGATGAGATGCGACAACAATTTTTGAAAAAAAAATTCCTTCCCACAAAACAAATTGTCTTAAAAGGCAAGTCACCACTTTTACTCAAAAACCAAGAGAGAACCTTTACTAATATTGGGATAGGTATAAAGAATTACTTAATTCATGTCCCTACTATGGTTTTGAAACTTGAAATTAGTTTCAAATTATGAAGGGTTAACATCTCAAGATAGGCAATTAGTAGAACTAATGTGTAACAAGCAATTTGGAGATAAAGACCATCTAGATTTAGTAGTAGAAAAAGCCCAAAATTAGTACATTGCTGGCACCTATGAGGTGCCAAGCAAAACCCCACCCTGGATATCTAATAGAGGCATTTATAACCTTAGGGAAGACCATGACCTCCAAGCCGAATTTGCATCTCTAGCTAGAAAAGTCGAGGCTTTAGAAATGAAAAAGAGTGGTCAATTGAAGTCCGTTTAAGAAATCGTCTATCACATTTGTAATACTAATGACCATTCTGCCGATGATTGCCCAACTTTGCCCACTTTTAGGGAATGTCTCCATGAACAAGCCAATGCCTTAAACAATTTCAAAAGGCCAAATCACAGTCCATACCACAAACCTACAATCCTAGTTGGAGAAATTAGCTAAATTTTAGTTGGAAGAATGCAATCATGCACAATCTTCACAAGCCCCTTTTCAAACACATTAAAATTTCCAAAATTCTGATGATCATTCATGATATTTCCTTTCTCTTAAGAAGGATCTTAAAGAAACATTGCATTCATTCATTGCAAAGCAAGAGACCTTTAATAGTCAAACTGCTCAAATATTAGCAAATTTGACAAACACTTGCAAAATTTGCATCTATATTTAGTATCCAAGAAAAAGCAAAATTTCCTTCTCAAACATTGGAAAACCCCAAAGATTAATCTAATTCAAGTGTAAGCAGATCAAATAGTCATTATATGGACGAAGCCAAATCAGTAAGGTTGTCGAAAAATACATTCTTAAACCATATGGGAAAGATGAATCAATATCTAAAAGTAAGGAAGATGTTACCAAACCAATACTCAGTGAAGAAGAAACCAAATCCCCATGTGCCTCTATTTCCTCAAGCATTAACCACACATAAGAAGCCAAACCACAACTTGAAATTTTTAAAATTTTCAAACAGGTAAAGGTCAATATTCCCTTGCTAGATTTGATTAAATAGATACTTTCTTATGCCAATTTTTTTAAAAATTTGTGTACTATGAAAAGAAATTTAAATGTGAAAAAGAAGGCCTTTTTAGCTAATAAGTGAGTGCTATTCTTCAAAACAATAATGTTGTGAAATATAAAGATCCTAGTTGTTCTACAATTTTATGCATTATTAGAGATCATAAAGTTGAACAAGCTTTGCTTAATCTCGGTGCTAGTGTGAATTTGCTTCCATGTTCAATTTTTCAAAGACTAATCTAAGTGAATGAAAACCAACTTCCATGACTCTTTTGCTTACTGATAGATCAATTAGAGTGCCAAGAGGAATAGTTGAAGATGTGTTAGTTCAAGTCGATAAATTCATATATCCTGTGGATTTTATCATCTTGGATACACAATCGGTAGAAGTATGTAATTCAATTCCTTTTATTTTAGGGCATCCATCTTCAACAACTTCTAATGCTTTGATTAATTGTAGGAATGGAGTCAGGAAGTTGTCATTTTGGGAATATGACATTGAAGCTTAATGTTTTTAATATGTGTAAGCAACCACATGAAGAAGAGGATGAAAATGAGGAAGTTAATTAATATGATCAAAACTGTTGTCAAAGACCATATCCAAAAAGGGAGTTTTTCTAACCCTTTGGAGATCTGTTTAGTCAATTCATTAGAATCAAGTATACAACTAGAGCCTAATCTTTCTAATATATGTTCCTTACTAGATTGTACACAGGCAATAGAAAATAAAGGCTCGAAACCACCATTTGAAGAATTGAGACAACTGAATAAAAGCAAGGAAGAGGGAGCTCCCGAGTTAGAAGCCTTTACATGAAGGACAAAAATACGTATATGTTGGGGGAAACCAAACGTATCCAGTGGTAATTTCTTCATCCCCTACAAGTGAGCAACAAGGTAAGTTGATAGAAGTACCAAAAAGGCATAAAAATGCAATTGGGTGGACTTTAAAAGTCATAAAAGGCATTAACCCTTTGATTTGTACACATAGAATACATTTAGAGAAAAATGTCAAAACATCCCAACAACTTCAAAGAAGATTAGATCCACATATGAAAAGGTCATTGGGTTTGACGTTCTTAAACTACTTGATGTAAGAATTATCTACCCTATTTAGGATAGTAAGTGGATAAGCCCTACACGAGTAGTACCTAAGAAATATGATATTACATTAGTCAAAAATGAAAAGATTGAATCATTGTGAACTCGAGTCTTATTTTGTTAGAGGATGTGCATTGTTTATAAGAAATTAAATGCTGTCATTAGAGAAGACCATTTTCCCTTACCATTCCTTGATCAAATTTTAGAAAGAGTAGTAGGGCATTCCTACTACAATGTTCTTGATGGCTATTTAGGCTATTACCTAATTCCTGTAACACTTGAAGATCAAGAAACGACCACATTCAGATGCCTTTTTAGCACTTTTGCATTTAAAAGGATGCCTTTTGGACTTTGCAATACTCTAGCCACTTTTCAAAAATGTATGTTGAGCATTTTTAGTGATATAGTTGAGCATTGTTTAGAAGTTTTCATAGATGATTTAACTGTCTTTGAAAATTCTTTTGACAATTTTCTTGAAAACTTAGAAAAAGTCCAAAAAAGGTGTGAAGATAAAGAGCTTATTTTGAATTAGGAAAAATGTCATCATAAGGTTACCTTAGGGATTGTCTTAGGTCATGTGGTGTCTTCCAAGGGAATTGAAGTGGATAAGACAAAAATGGAATTGATTTCCCATTTGCCTCTACCAAGAATAGTCAAAGAAGTCTTTTCATTATTAGGGCTTGCTAGATTTTATAGAAGGTTCGTAAGAAATTTCAGTGCTATATCTAAACCTCTTTGTAACCTCTTAATAAACGACACTTCTGTTGAATGGATTCAAGAATGTCAAAATGCTTTTGATAAGTTAATTAGACTTTTAACAACTACTCTAATTATGTAATCTTCTGATTGGTCCTCGCCTTTTCAATTGATGTGTGATGTGAGCGATTATGTTGTTGGTGTTTCTTAGGACAAAGAAGAGAAGGTAAGCGTTATGTGATATACTATGCAAGTAGAACTTTAAATGATGCACAAATGCATTACACTACAACTTAAAAAGAACTATCTACAGTAGTATTTACATTAGACAAATTTCAATCTTATTTAATTGATTCCCAACTATTGTTTATACTGACCATGCTATTGTGAGATATGTAATGTCTAAACAGGATGCAAAACCCAAATTAATATAGTGGATCTGGTTTCTCCAATAATTCAAAATCACAATAAAGGATAAGAAAAGAGCCAAAAATGTCGTTGCTGATCATCTTTCAAGATTGAAAATAGAGACATCATTTGAAACCTCATCTATCAATGACTTTTTTCCCGATGAATTTTAATTCTCCATTGCTACAATACTTTGGTTTGCTAACATTGTGAATTTTCTTGCAACAAGAGAAATGCCACCTCACTAGAGTGCCCAAGACAAAAAGAAGTTTTTGAGGTGAAAAAAATTTTTTGGGATGATCCATATCTATTCAAATATTGTCCTGACCAAATACTTAAAAGATGCATATTCAACAATGGGGTAAGTAGTGTTATTAATTTTTGTCATTCTGAAGCATGTAGGGGACACTTCTTATCAAGAAAAACAGTTGTAAAAATCTTACAATGTGGATTTTATTGGCCCACCTTATTCAAAGATCATATGCATTTTGCAAAACTTGTGAACAATGTCAAAAAATTGGGATCTATTTCAAAACAAAACGTGATGCCTTTGAATCCCATTCTTGTTGTTGAAATTTTTGATTGTTAGAGTATTGATTTCATGGGACCTTTTCCACCATCATTTGGTTTTTTTTTTTAAGTTTTTGTCGCAGTAGATTATGTCTCAAAATGGATCGAGGCAATTCCATGTTGAAACAATGATCATAACATCGTTATCAAATTCTTGAAAGAGAATATCTTTTGTCGAGTTAGAATTCCTCAAACCATTATTAGTGACGAGGTACACATTTTTGTAACAAACTATTTGAAACTTTAATGAAGAAATATGGAATCACCCATAAAGTTTCTACCCCTTATAACCCAAAACAAGTAGACAAGTTGAATTAGCTAATAGGGAGATAAAACAAATTATAAAAAAAAACTATTAATCCAAACAGCAAAGATTGGTCTTTAAGACTTAATGATGTACTTTAAGCTTACCGAACTACTTTCAAAACATCATTGGATATGTCTCCTTATAGAGTAGTTTATGGGAAACCTTGTCACTTGACTTTGAAACTTAATCATAAAGCTTACTAGGCCATTGAAACATTTAACACAAATTTGGATTATTCTTGCAAATTACATAAAATCCAATTGAGTAAACTTGAAAAAATAAGGAATGAGGCTTATGAGAATTCTAAGATCTACAAAGAAAAAAATGAAGGTTTTGCATAACAAACACATTGTTAGAAAATCTTTTGAACCTTCATAAAAAGTTCTTTTATATGATTCAAGATTGCATTTATTTCCTGGTAAACTTCGGTCTCGTTGGACTGGACTTTTTATTATTAAAAATGTTTTTTTTCTCATGGAGGTGTTCAAATTGAGAACCCTAAGAATGATAATATTTTTAAAGTTAATAGACAACGGTTAAAACCATTCTTTGAAATTTTTGATCAAAATGAAGAGTCCATTGCTTTAACCGATCTTTTTTAAGGAATGATTTTTTCCCGGTCAAGTGGTAAATACGGTACTCTGTGGATTTTTAAGTTAGTTTCTTAGCTCCTTAAAAATTGTTGCTCATCCTACATTTATTTTCTTTTCTCTCCTTTTCTTTTCAAATGGATACCATTCTCTCTAATCTAAAAACATTTTTTCCCTCTCTTTCTCAAAATGATTAGCTTAAAATTTATAAAGCACGAGTAGAAAGACTAAGGTTGTTGATACGCATAGGTTTTCCTGTTGATTTAAGATAGTTAATAGAAGCTAAGGCCCGATTATCTTATGAATCTCTAGATGGTTTTGTTTCTCATATGCCAGGTTTAGGAAGAAGCTCTTACACCAAAAAGCGAAGAGCGAAAAGATTACAAGTTTGCTAAAATATGTAAGATGGACTTGTAACCAACAATGTAGCTCTTTTGGACTCGTGTCTAGCAATCGAGGGGATAAGATTCAATTCATCAAGGATGGTCTGAGTAAGGAATCTTTGGACAATGCTCTATTGACTCTTGAGATGTATCTTTGTGAAATTATGTAACGTGAAATTTTGAAACTATGGGTCTAATTTTGAGAAAAACATTGTAGAGTTTTAAAAGAAAATTAATATGTATGTATTTATATATTACAAAATTCAGAAACCATGTCTTAAGGATTAAGTGGGTTGAAAGTTAGTGGACTTAGGCCCATGAATCAAGGCCTTGTATATATATATGAGAGATAATTTTTCTAGAAACGGGATATTGAGAGGAGGAGAGTCTCATGGTTATAGGGAGAGGAAAAGAGAAGAAGAAGAAGAAGAAAAGAGAGGAAAAATTTCAAAAAAATGTATAAGCTTGGAATACAAGTAGGGATTTTCTAACACTATATTTACATCATGTCATGTATTTTGTTGTTTTGATTGATATTAGTTTGTTATGCATGTGACCTATTCTAAATTGATTGTTTTGTTGCATAGATGATGAATTATGAATGAAACTACTTATTGTAAGTTGATTGTTTTGTTGTTTGAATGAGGATGCATGTGTGAAAACTAAGTGCTTATGAAGTGAAGTAGAGATGGTTCTTGAAGGGAGTTGTAGTTCATGTGACTGTCCTGTGTTGTTTGAGCTCGCATTTTTCTGGATTGAGAATTTTATGATTTTTCATTTGTTTAGGAAAATAGACACATGAAGCTTTATTTAGCCGCTAATTTCATTGAATTTGGAGTTAAAATGAATTTTTGATGAATTTTTGAAGTTGGAAGTCGAAATCTGGAAATGAGATGCTTTAACCGACTTAATAGAACAGGATCACTCTAGGTTCAGATACTGATGTTTCATCCGACAACACTTGACATTCGTTTGTCGAGTGTTGAGTGGAATATGTCGAGTGCCAGATGTGAATGGGTCGAGTGTCGAGTGGTTGTTGTCTAGTGTCGAGTGGAATATGTCGAGTGTCGAGTGTGAACGGGTTGAGTGTCGAGTGGCTGTTGTCTAGTGTTGAGTGAACAGGTTGAGTGTCGAGTGAGCAGTGTTGCATGCTGCATGCACGACTCGACGTGCATGTTCGAGTGTCGAGTGTCTAGTGAGTGATGTCGAGTGTCGAGTGTCTGGTGTCGAGTGTCGAGTGAACAGTATCACGTGCTGCATGCACAACTCGACGTGCAGGTTCGAGTGTTGAGTATCTAGTGAGTGATGCCGAGTGTCGGGTATAAATAGTGTCGAGTGTCGAGAGGCATCTACCGAGTGTCGGGTGTGAACAGCGTTGAGTGTCGAGTGAACAGCGTCGCATGTTCATGCACGACTCGACATGCATAAGTCGAGTGTCGAGCAGCACAGTGTCAACGTCGAGCAGAATTACAGAACTGACCCAAATCGACTACACACTTTCTGAAAGTCCAAGATTTTTTATAAAAATTGTATTTTCTTGAAATTTATCTTAGAAATTATATTGAAATTTTGTAAATGTATGCATTAGACCATGGATGGGCCATTTTGTATACGGCTTCAAGGAGAATTATTGTGACGATCTAGGTCGAGGCCCTACACCCCAACTTTTCCCAGGTTCCACTCCGATCTGAACCCAGCCACATAGTAAACCGTATTATCCGCTTTGGGTTGTCCATGTCGGGCCCGACACACAAGGCCGCACAGCCCATCCCCTTAGCCAGACACCCTCACGGCTTTGTCCCCTAGCTCGAACGATACTCATGATGAACCGCGAGAGCCTTTGTGGTGGAGGTCTCAGGTTCGAGTGGGGGACGCACCTTTCGAGGACAAAGCCATAAGGGTGTCTGGTTAGCGAGATGGGCTGTGTGGCCCTGTGTGCTAGACCCGACGCGGACAGCCTTAAGCGGACAATACGATTTACTGTACGGTTGGGTTCAGACCGGAGTGGAACCCTGGAAGAGGTGGGGTGTAGGGCCTCGACTCAGATCGTGGTAGCTCAAACAGTACTCGTGATGAACCACGAGAGCCTTTGTGGTGGAGGTCTCGGGTTCGAGTAGGGGACGCGTCCTTCGGGAACAAAACCGTGAGGCCTGTTGGCGAGTAGGCTGGGCCAAAGTAGACAATACGGTTTAGGGTACGATTGGGTTCAGACCGGAGTAGAACCCGGGAAGAGGTGGGGTGTAGGGCCTTGACCCAGATTGTCACAAACACGCATGCTACAGTCTCAGGAATCTAACTCAAAACAACCTTGTTGGCTAGTTTATAAGAAAGCTAGATGGGAAGCATACCCCCAACTCATCGAAGGTGTTTAAGCTATTTCTAGATGTAAAACCAGAAAAAAATATGAGCCACAATCACAACTACCTATATATATGCATGTGCACTGTCATTTTTGAATTTTTATGTCTTATTGTTGTTATTTTTTAATTTATGTCTTCATCTTTCGGTTGAATTATGCATGTGTGTTGTAATTCTTATGTTTATTTCTGCCATTTTTGAATTTTTATGTCTTATTTTCAAACTTTTCCCACAAACAACGAAGCTACCCATATAGATGTTACCATTGCAATATCTTATTGCACTCCATAAGTATGACATCTCTTGTTCTTTATTTTCATACACATAGTTAGAGAGTTATTTAGACATAGAGGGAACTCCAGCTCATCGAATCTAAAAGATATGTGCATTTTGCAGCTCTCGACTTAAAAAAAGTTGAGAGTTTGTAGAAGTAGCAAACTATTGGTAGACTATTAATTGTGAGAAAGATTCTTTTGGTTTATGGGGGAGGTAGCCTCAAGTTAATTGTTTATGTATCAACAACTGCACTCTTAGGAGGCAATCAAGTTTTAGGTATTATACCTAGAGCTATAGCTGTAGAAAGCATCAGTGGGAGAATAGTTGGATAAGATTTAAAGGTCTTATCTATGCATGAATGTATGGCATATATGCTTCTCAATTTGGATGCCTTCACTGCTTTACTAGGTGGCTTGGATACTTTGAAGAAATTTTTCAAATTACCTCTTGGCCCAACTGAATCTCCATCAGGAACTCATAGGTTTGTTGAATATTAATAATTTCTTTGATCCTTTATTATGTTTTATTGATGAAACTATAAAACAGAATTTTATCCCATATTCGATGTGATGAATCATTGTTTCTGCTACTACTGCTGAGGAACTGCTTGACAAATTACAAGCAATTGATTATGAACCTGACCAAGCAATAACTTAGATTAATTGTCGGTAAGACACAATAATAAGCTTGCAGAACTAAATTTTGAGGCTTGATGAAGGAATGAAGATGGATGTCTAGCAAAAAAAAAAGATCAAAATGCCCTTGACGGCCAAGAAGAGAAGGGTGAGAATAAGTTGGTGAAGGGCCTCGAAAACTGATATATGACTTTGAAAAATCACAAAAATTAATCTAGGAGGAATCTAATGATGAGTCATACACTGTTGTGAAGCCACGGATGTCTAGTTTTTGTATAATTTTATGGATCGTAAATCGGAGTTGAACTCGAGAAGTTATACACGATCAAAGGAATAAAGGTCTGAAGGGACTACATCGAAGGATGATAGAAAACGAAAAGGCTGAAGGGATGTTGGCCGCTCGGCCATCAAACTGTTGCCTAACTATCCAAGACAGCCGTCTGGCCATCTAGAGATGGCCGCCCGACCCTTGTTGGCTTATTTTTGGAAATTAGCTTGAAAAGCTTCCTTTTTCATCTTCACGCGTCTCGTATATAAACCCTTCCTCTCACTTTGCAATTCACACAGATTATCGAATACAATCATCTTTCTCTCTCTTAAAGACAAGCTCGAGAATTCGAAAAGTCCTTTCCAGTATAAATATTTTGTTAGGCGTTTTTATTGCTCTAAACCCAAAACTGGTACATCTTGAGAGTAGAATTCTCTCCTCCCTCCCAATTTCTCTTTCATTTTTCTTGCTTAGAAAAAGCATGTTTATGCTTTAATTTTATGCTTAGGAGCATGTCTAGGGTTATTATGAATTGTGCTAACCCAATTTATTTTGTAAGATGGATAAGCGTGTCGAGGTACGTCCGTAATCTTTCCTTTTTTAGAATCATGCTTAAGAATTTACTTTCTTATATTTAGATTCATTAACTAGAAGAACATGTTTAGAATCATGCTTTAGAGCACATGATTAGAATCATGCTAAAAAAAATTTATTTGCTTTAATGAATGCTAGGAAATAGCATAGAATAGATAAGCATTACTTTTTTGCCCTTGAATGTCTAGTTTGAGCTAGAATAGCTATGATTGATTTTAATTATTTGAATTAGGCTAGAAATACCATGATTAGGCTAGAATATGCAATGAATGGCTTGTTAGGCTAGAAATGCCATGATAATTGATGTGAATTATGTTAGAATTAAGTAATAGGTAGAATTGCCATGATAAAATTTATCAAAATCTAGGCTAGAATGCCATGATATTAGATTATGACCTTATTTGACTTATAATTGATTTTTCTATGTATGAATGTTTGAATATTAAAGAAGTGTAATTGTGTGATGCCATGAAGCAATGGTGGACTTACATTGATGGTGAGGGACTATTACTTACAATGAATGATCAATGTATAGAATATTTTATTATTGAATAACAATGTTGTAATCCTCTCCCCTTCCCCCATGTATGAAAAATGTAATCTATTCTCCTCCCTCTTTCTTTGTATGAATATACAACTGTTTTGATTTAATCATTTAACATGCCTAATAAAGATAAAGTGGCATGTGTGCATAAAATCAACCACTTAACCAGACTAAGTAACAACACGAGCTATTCCTATTTGGTATTTCTCAAGTAGAGGCCGGATTTATATCCGAGCAGGTCGAAAGACTTATACCTAGTCATCTAAACCCATCTCTGAAGGGATGAGGGTAGTTTAGGTTTTGAAGCAAGGGATCAGATTGGCCCTATTGATTCCCAATTGAATAATTAGGTGGCGACTCCTTTCTTCAGACATGCCCATAGCTCATTTGTGCTCCTTTAAGTCTCAAAAGAGACTTTGATATAGTATCATGATTGAAAACCCTCTGGCAGAATAAAAGCCCTGTTCACATTGGTGACTCTACTAGGGATAAGAGAAGTTGATTCTGATAGGGATACCAAATTCTAATACCTCGTGTTGGTATAATGAGTCTTTTCATCACTACACATTTGTACACAATGAGCACAAACTGCTAAACTAGCCGTGTGGCATTGGCATGAGAAGTCTTTGGCTCTATTTGACCTCTAGATGACTCATGTTGTTGTCACCACCTTTGAGGACATACTATTGAATTGGTATAAAAAGAGACCAGCCAATTGGGGCATCTCTCACTCGAAGAAGCCTAGACCATTGGACCCTTAAGACTCAAACCCATATAAACGACTCTGAAAATTTTCAATAGGATGAATATCCAAAACCCATATTGAAACGCATGTCTATGGATGTAAATTTCCCATGATTAGAATAACATCAACTCAAAACCTTATGGAATCATGAACGAAGGCCACATATCAAGTCACCCATAAGAATAAAATGGGAACATGTGCCATGAGTTAAGATTATCATGATGTTTTTAAAAACCATGTTATGATGATCATAAAGAATCAACATTAACATGAATATTAGAATAATGGGAGAGAATCTCGCATTCCCATGTCCCATGATGATGTCTTGGGAATGAAGCCAAAAATCATAGGAAAAGAGACTCGACCTCACGTGTGTAGGAGGAATAAAGTTGGAAGGCTAAAAAGCGTGTCTATGCGCTTGTATGAACATTCATCATATCATGTGTACATGCATGCATGCATAGTAATAACACCTTTGTTTTGTAGCTATTATAACTTGGGTTAGACGAGGTGATCGTTCGGCAAGACAAAAAGAACCAATTGACGAAATGGTTGCACCCAATAACAACAATCCTGAGGTAGCCCAATTGAGAGTTGACATGACTGCACTCCAATAATAAGTGACCTAACTTGTTGAAGCTCTAAAGAATGGTCCCAATCGTATGAACCAATCTCCACTTGATGTTAATGGTGGTGATAATGGTGAGACAAACCAAGATAGAGATAGAGGGAAGGAAAAGCCCAATCAATTAAAAAGAACCTAAATTGGTCAAGCAGTTGACTAAGGAGATAGAGAAGGTCCAATCCCTCTTGATGAAGAAGGGGTTAAAAGGGGTCAAAGACCTAGACGACATTTTGCTCATTGGGGACAGCAATTTGCCTCCCAAATTTTGCATGCCAAACTTGCCCAAATTTAATGACGAAGGTAATCCAAAGACACATCTAAGATAGTATGCAGTTATCATAGCCACCACTCCTTTGTCAAAAGAGCACATATTGAAGTACTTCATGTTATCCCTAGAAGATGATGCGGTAGTATAGTACCATGACCTCCCCAAGAGAATCTAAGAAGATTGAGAGGAGCTATTCAAACAGTTCGTAGAACAGTATCGTCATAACACCTAATCGGGGTAACTTTCAGACATTTGGAGACGATAAGTCAAAAGCCCAATGAGACATTCTCAAAATATCTAGTCCATTTGAGGGACAAAGCTGCCAAGATGACTACGAGGCCCACAGAGAAGGATCAAGCCTGTATGGTGATTAATGGAGCCTATGCCTTCATCAATGATAGGCTTATAGGCTTTCCAATCAAGACATTCAAAGATTTGTGTGATTTAGGCATTCAAATAGAAGATTTGGAGGCTAGGTAGAGGAGAAGCAATAATAAAAATCAAGAGCAGTATGACCAATCCAATGGGTCAGATAATGATGATGCATAAGTGTGTGCTCGATAAAAGACTTGATTGATAATGGGAGAAATCCTATTTAGAGAGAGAATAATGATGTTTTGAAATGCTTTGTCTTAGGAATGATACGAGAATTGTGTATTCTTTTGATGATCATTGATAAAATCATGATACTTATTGGAAATAGATTTTTTGGTAATATATGAGATTATGTTGTTTGCAGACTTGACTCTTTTTGCTAGATAAGTTTCATTCTTTATTTTTCAATCATTTGAGCACAATAGCTATGAATATGGAACTTTATATCACTTAGATAAACTTTATGTGAATAAATCTTGGTGTTAAGATCTCATAAGACTCTAGAACCTATTTGATCCATACCTGAGGTGAAATCCTAGGCTTCAAAAAATAAAGGAAGCCATTTAGGCCTTCTTTGGACCGATTGAGCCTTTCAAGCCCATCTATGCTTACTTCATCATCACTAGTATACCTTATTGAGCCTAATCAAGCATTTTATTTGTCAAACCATAAAATTTATCCTAACATTAGAAAAATTTTCCTTACATAGCACCCTTCACTCATAACATATGAACATTCTAGCAAAAAGCATTGAGAGCCATGCTTATGGGGGAATGAAAGGAAATTGACAAGTTTTTGTACAATTTTGAGCTAAAAAAGAAGACAAAAAAAGAGTGAACAAAAGAGAGAGAGAGAGAGAGGGAAAATGAAAAAATAAATAAAAAAAGAAGAAGAAGAAGAAAAAGAAAAGAAGAGTGTTAATCCCATTGCTCGTAAAGTTTAGGGGTGTAGCCACTCGAAATCAAAAGCAAAGCAAACATAGTGGGTGAAAACTCAAAGTTTGGGGATACAAATGGAAGAAGTTGGTGCTCTTAATTAAAACCTAGAATGGTTGTATGATTATGGGTGAGATAACCTTATAGTCTATTTTATCATACCTTGACTATAGCCTATCATTACAAGCTTGATAAAGCCTAATGATCCTTGATGTTGTGATTAGCCTACATTAGTGGAGAGTGGTGTGAAAAGCAGGCTTATGATAGTCCTTCTATCTTTAAAGATTGATCACTAGTTTCTATTTGCATAAAGCTAATCGAGTCTTAGCAAGTGAAGTATGATTGACTATACACACACATACGAAGAATCTTGAATGAAGTAATTCTGGCATTAGAGTCAAAATTGTGAAAAATCACAATGTCAATATGTTATCTTTGAGCTATTGAACATAAGAAATCTTTGAAGAATTTGAATGTTAATTAAATTAATATACAACTCACATTCAGCATTCCAACTTGTTATTGGAGGATATTGAGTTTGTTGAAAACTTGTCAAAAAGAAGAAAATCCACTACTAGTTCCCATCAACGATATCAAAGAAAGCAACTTTGCCACCAGTAGTGAAGAAGCAAGATATATCGAAGAAGTTAGCCACTTCGTGTAGTATGAATGTTTACAAAGAAGAAGGAATAATGCCTTTAAGGCTAGATGAAGAAATTCCTCAAGACAATACCATACTCTTCATATAGGGGGTAAAAGAATTACTCATTCATCTTAAAAAGTGAAAAGAAGTAAGGGAGCAAAGAATTGTCCTAATCATCTTTAAAATCAAGACAGATAGAATTATCTTTATCTTCTCGAAGGAAGTGTAAGAAAATGATGCTAGAATAGATAGCCTCTGCCAAATGTGAAGAAGAAAAAGTCTGCTAAGTCGAAAACCTTGAAGAGGCTGCTTAGGCAAAAATTAAGGCAAGCTCACTAAGCTAAAACCCCGAAAAGGTAGCTTAGACAAAAGTTAGGGCATGAAAGAAAAAAAAAAGCCCGCTGAGTTGAAAACCTGGAAAGAGCATCTTAGAAAAAAGTTAGGACAAGCTCGCTTAGTCAAAAACCTGAAAAGGATGGCTTAGGCAAAACTTAGAGTATAAAAGAAATTAAATAAAATATGATTGAACCCACTAAAAAAAACACGAAAGGGCGGCTTAGGAAAAATTTAGGGTTAGAAGAAAAACCTGAAGAAGCAAAAGACTACCACCAAACCTCTAACTCGAATCAACCCTGACTTGATCTAGTCCGATCAATATCTCATATAGAATCAAGCAAATTGTGGTGAAACCAGGTCCCATATGAGGAATGATGGCCATAAGATGTGGATCTCTGAGACCATCTGATGAAACTAGTAGAAATTATGCAAGAGGGCAACTGACGAGGTCCTATTCATCACCTCGAGTAAAGGCATGATCAAAGATAATATCATTCTACTATCTTTGGCGTGGATACCCATGGTAGAAATCAAAAAATTAGAAAAATTAGCAAGGTTAGACATAGATGGTGTTTCAACAGTGGGCAGAATGATGCTCTCAAAGCTAGATGAATGACAACCGAGCAATACAGAGGATTCCTTATACAGGGGACGAAGCTCTTGCCCACTGAAGTGAAAGATATGGTTGTAAGAATTCTCGAAAGTCATGTAGTCCTCTACATGTAGAACAAACTTCAAATTGTAGAAGCTGCTAGATTCGAGCTGCTTTAAATCATCTCTCTTTAGAAGTTAAAACTCAGACATGTTAGGAATTGGGTGAAAGGGTGTTGGATGGTAGAAGGGAAAAAGAGAAGGTTGATGGTGACTGTCCTCACTCATCATCACCAAAATTAATTGAAGAAGCAGCAACTTGAGCCTAAAAATGTTCAACCTCTCACTCTAGACTTTGGATTTGTAGACGACCCATTTACTCCAAGCAAGAAGCCTATAGTTAGAAAAATAGACATCATGCATACATAAATCATAAATCCTTTTACTGTAGGAAGCACAATTCAGAATGGTATAGATCCAGAAGTGATCGAGTAAAATTACAATGCAATATCAAATACTGGGGATAACCGCAAAAGGAATGGGCTTAAGACCTCAAGGATACGTAGCAGTGGTAGCATGATGTGCAAGTCATTCTTGATGAGATCCAATGGAAGCAGCATGATATGCAAGTCAGTCTTGATAAGACCCAACCGAAATGGCATGATGTGCAAGTCAGTCTCAATGAGTTCCAATGGAAGCAGCACGATGTGTAAGTCAGTCTCCATAAGATCTAATGGAAGCAGCACGATGTGCAAGTCAATCTCGATAAGATCCAATGGAAGCAGCATGATGTGCAAGTCAGTCTTGAGCAAAAACAATGGAAGTAGCACGATGTCCAAGTCATTCTTGATGAGACCAAATGAAAGCAGCATGATGTGCAAGTCATTCTCGATGAGACCTAATCAAAGCAGCATAATGTGCAAATCAGTCTCGATGAGACCTAATCAAAGCAGCATGATGTACAAGTAAGTCTAGATGAGGCCCAATCAAAGTAGCAAGATGTGTAAGTTAGTCTTGATAAGACTCAACAAAAATAATATGATGTGTGAGTCAGTCTTGATGAGATCTAACAGAAGCAGCATGATGTGCAAGTTAGTCTTGATAAGACCAAGCAGAAGTAGCACGATAGGCAATTCAATCTTGATGAGAACCAATAGAAGTAGCATGATGTGTTAGTCATCTTAATAAGGCAATTTAATCTTGATGAGAGCCAATGGAAGTACATGATGTGCAAGTTGCCCGGATAAGGCTATTCAGTCTCAATGAGAACAAATGGAAGTAGCGTGATCTACAATTCACTTGGATTAGGCTTCTTAATTCAGCACGATATGCAAGCCGTATGAATCAAGTAGCTCAGCCTCGTTGGGACTTCTATCAAGCAACACAATATGCAAAGATAGTTTCATCTCAATGAGATTCCTCTTAAACAACATGATGTGCAAAAGCAATTATGATAAGTGTCTATTTATATATCATTTTCATATCAATTCGTCCATGTTTCTTTGCTATATTCCTTGGTATTTTTATGTTTTTGTGTGGTTTTGATGTTTGTAGGAGTTTTGGAGCAACTTGCACAAAAATGGAGTAAAACCCTTCATTTTCACCTCTGCTAGTCAACCATCTTCTCGGATTTAATTGTATTGATATACAATGAACCCGATGACATATTATATACCGTTGGAAAGCTCTCGAAGTCTATTTTCTGGAGAAATTTACGGTTTATAAATCCATTCAGTGTACCAAAAGTTGTAATCAAAACAGTGTGAGAAGTATAGAAATGTAATTCCACAAATCACTGTAGCATGTATAATACGGGACACTGTAGCAGGTTACTGTAGCAGAGTATTTAAACACATTTTAGGGTTTTATTTTCATAACTTGAAGAGGGGAAAACGTGGGAGGAGGCTGCATTTCTGGATTTCTCTCATCCCTTGGAGTTCTTGAAGGAGAAAGAAGATTTTGAAAGAGGAGGAACTACAATTCCAAGAAGATTCATCTACAAAGAAGATTTTCAAAGAATTTGCTAAGTTCTTTCTTTCCTTTTCAATTCTGGAATTTCTCTGTATTGTATTTGTTATTCTGATTGAATATGTGTAACTAAATCTGAATTGGTTGAGGGTGATTTCAAAGCCCTTGATATGGATTTTGTGAGTTGATTGTGTAAGAAATTGTTATCCAATTCTCTAATTGAAGTTGCTTGTATTTTCCCATATCTAATGCTTATGATTGCTTACTGATTGTATTTGGAATGGCCAACTGAATATAATCTGGTTGTTGTCTATTGCTAGATTAGAAATCTTGATCCGTAATTGTCATGAATTTCCAATCATTAGTAGCAAAATTGTGATCAGAGATTGCAATTGGAAAATACAACCTAGGTTAAATAATCCGAACTTGTGTGATTATTGCTTAGATCAACCTATCTTTCTCATCGTAATGCTTCCATTGAATTAAACTTAGAGAGCTTGTTCTAGGTTGTTTAATGGATAGAGATTAAATAAAGAGCTTGTTTTATTTAACAACAAAGTAAGGAAAGATTGGGATAACAGAGCTTGTTGTTATCTACGGTTGATAACTTCAATGCTGTAATTGGATTACAATTCTATGTTAATTCACAAATTCATATCTTGTGGCAGAGAATGAACTCTTAACCAAGTGTCTCTCATTGATTTTTCACTCCATTTAACTTTGCTTTGTGTTATTCTTCATTTGCTTTCGTATTAAGTTTAGTTAATCAATCAACAAAACCCCCCCTGTTTAGTTTATTATTGCTGGAAAATAACAAATTCAATTAGAATCAATCCTCGTGGGAACGATATCTTACTTATCACTTTATTACTTGTGCGACTAGTATACTTGCTAGTTTCGAACGCATCAAGTTTTTGGCGCCGTTGCCGGGGATTGATTTTCTAATCAATTTGTTATTCTGTTTTTACTACTGATTCTTGATTGTTATTTCCTGATTGTTTGTGTTTAGGCTTTTATGTCCGAGGGAGAAGCGGATCAACGACTTAAGAGAATTAAGGAGTTTCTCCAATCCTCGAATTTAAGGATAAATCGGTCAATTTCAACTCCACCTCCAGAATTTGACCTTGCACGACATACTTCCCTCCCATCTTCTTGCAGTTCAATCAAATCTGAATCGGAAGCAATGGCGATGGAAAACGATCAGACTCTTAAGGAGTTAGCGGCTCCAATTATTGATCAACAACCGCTATGCATAAGCACCAATTTTGAGATAGATTTTGAACTTAAATCTGGACTGATTCATCTCTTGCCTACATTTCATGGTTTTGCAGGAGAGGATCCGAACAAACACCTCAAAGAATTTCATGTGGTATGCTCAAGTATGAAGCCAACCGGCGTTTCTGAAGAGCAAATTAAATTGAGAGCTTTCCCATTCTCATTAGCAGATTTGGCAAAAGATTGGCTATACTACCTACCACCAGGTACCATTACCACTTGGAATGAGATGAGTAAACTCTTTTTGGAGAAATACTTTCCAGCCTCGAAAGTTACAAATATTAGAAAAGATATTAGTGGCATTCGACAACACAATGGAGAATCACTTCATGAATATTGGAGAGATTTAAGAGGTTATGTGCTAGCTGTCCAAACCACCAAATTAGTGATGGACTCCTAATTCAATATTTCTATGAGGGTCTCCTACCCATGGAAAGGAGTATCATTGATGCTGCTAGTGGTGGAGCACTAGTTAATAAAACACCGAACGTTGCAAGACGTTTGATTAGTGACATGGCAGCGAACTCCCAACAATTCAGCAGTCAATTTGAGCCACAACTATCAAAAAGAGTAAATGAGGTAAGTACTTCAAACATTAAACAACAACTTTGTGAACTTACCTCTCTTGTAAAAAAAAATGGCTGTAGGACATATGCAGCAATCTTATGCATGTGGGGTATGTTCTGCCATGGACCATCCAACCGACATGTGTCCAACTTTGCAAGAAGGAGATACAGAACAAGCCAATGCCATGGGTGGATTTCCAGGACAACCAAGGCAAAGGTATGACCCTTTCTCCAATACTTACAATGCTGGATGGAGAGATCACCCTAATTTAAGATATGGGAATCATCACCAATTGCCCCAAATGCCATACCAAATCGACCACCAGGTTTCAATCAACCAAGGGTGCAGCAACCATTTCAAGCACAACCACAACCAGCACCACAACCAGCTCCACAAAATTCAGGTATGTCTCTCCAGGATATTGTTAAAGCACTTGCCACTAACACAATGCAATTTCAGTAGGAAACTAGGGCAAGTATCCAAAACCTGAAAAATCAAATGGGACAATTGGCCACTAACATGAGCAAATTTGAGAGTCAAAGCTCAGGAAAATTACCTTCTCAGCCGGTGATCAATCCAAGAGAGAATGCTAGTGCTGTAACTTTGAGAAGTGGGAAGCAATTAGAGATTCCACCAAAGAAATTACAAACTGATGAAGGGGATGACACCACTCCCACCATGAATAAAACATCATCTTCTAAGGTAAATCCTAAAACCCATATTCCTTCATATGTTACTCCTCCACCTTTTCCTAGCAGATTTGCAAAATCAAGGAAGGAGGAACAAGAACAAGAAATCCTGGAAACTTTTCGCAAGATCGAGGTAAACATACCACTTCTGGATGCTATCAAGCAAGTGCCTCGTTATGCAAAATTTCTCAAAGAGTTATGCACCAACAAGAGGAAGTTGAAAGGAAATGAGAAGGTAAGTGTGGGGGAAAATGTTTCAGCTGTATTGCAAAGAAAAATTCCTCCGAAATGCAAACGATCCAGGTACGTTCACCATTCCATGCACTATTGGTAATACCAAGTTTGAAAGAGCTATGTTAGATTTAGGAGCATCTATTAATGTCATGCCATATTCTATTTATGCTTCTTTGAATCTTGGACCCCTTGCGAAAACTGGTATTGTAATTCAACTTGCTGATCGTTCTAATGCATATCCCAAAGGAGTTGTGGAAGATGTGCTTGTGCAGGTAAATCAATTGGTTTTTCCAGCAGACTTCTATGTTCTGGAAATGGAGGATGAGACATCTCCCAATCCAACACCGATTCTTTTGGGGAGGCCATTCTTGAAAACTGCCCGAACGAAGATTGATGTTCATGATGGCACTCTCACCATGGAGTTTGATGGCGAGGTGATTCGTTTCAATATTTTTGAGGCAATGAGGTACCCTAGTGACTTGCATTATGTTTTTGCAAGTTGAACAAATTAGTTATGTTTCTGCTACATTGAATTGCCTATCTAATGAGAAAACTTCTACCTTCCATGTGAAAGCACTGCCTGGATCTAAACCTTTCCCATCATTGAAGCATGTATCCTAGGTGAGAAAGATACTTTGGCCAGTCATAATAGCAAGGGTCTTGCACATTACAGAGAGAAAATCATCGAGTGCTCCGAGCTCACAAATGGCCATTGGGGGACAGTCGCTGACACAAAGGTATTAGTATAGACGTATGCATGCACAGGCACTTGTTAGAAGAGGATCCAAGCACACTAAAATTAGAGAAGACAGCGGAGTTGAATCCTCCCATGATGGAAGTTGTCAAGAAAAGAAATCTTGAAAATTGTTAGCTGTGGGTGTGATTTATCCAATTTCGGACAGCAAGTGGGTGAGTCCAGTCCAAGTTGTTCCGAAGAAATCTGGTGTTACGGTGGTTAAGAATGACAATAATGAGCTAGTTCACACTCGTATCCAAACCGGGTGGCGAGTTTGTATTGATTATCGAAAGCTTAATTCTGCAACTCGCAAGGATCACTTTCCTTTGCCATTCATTGATCAAATGCTGGAGAGATTAGCAGGTCATTCTCAATATTGTTTTCTTGATGGCTATTCAGGATATAATCAGATTGTCATTGCCCCTGAGGATCAAGAGAAAAACTACATTCACATGCCCATTCGGTGCATTTGCCTATCGACGCATGCCATTCGGTCTTTGCAATGCCCCTGCCACTTTCCAAAGGTGTATGGTAAGAATTTTCTCTGATTATGTTGAGAACATCATTGAGGTATTTATGGATGATTTTAGTGTTTTTGGTGATTCTTTGGATAAATGCCTTGATAACCTTACACTTATACTTCAAAGATGTATGGAAACTAACCTTGTTCTAAATTGGGAAAAATGTCATTTTATGGTAGATCAGGGTATAGTTTTGGGACATGTTATTTCTACTAAGGATATAGAAGTTGATAAATCCAAGATAGATCTTATATGTTCCTTACCCCTTCCCACAAGTGTGCGGGATATTCGTTCATTTCTCGGTCATGCAGGTTTCTATCGTTGATTCATCAAAGATTTCTCGAAGATAGCATTGCCTCTATGCAGATTATTGCAGAATGATGTGGCCTTCGAATTTGATGAGAAATGCAAAGAGTCATTTGAGAAACTGAAGGAACTCTTGACTTCAGCTCCAATAATCCAATCTCCAAATTGGAATCATCCATTCGAGATCATGTGTGATGCAAGTGACTACGCTGTGGGTGCCATTTTAGGTCAACGAATTGGCAGAATTCCACATGCCATTTAGTTACGCATCCGGACTTTAAATGATGTCAACTTAATTATCTCTACCACTGAGAAAGAGCTGCTAGCAGTTATTTTTGCTTTAGAAAAGTTTCGATTTTATTTGATTGGTACTAAAGTAACCGTTTATTCTGATCATGCAGCTTTGAGGTACTTGCTCACAAAGAAAGATGCTAAACCAAGGCTTATCAGGTGGATACTCCTTTTACAGGAATTTGACTTGAGAGATAAGATAAGACGGGAAGTGAAAACTTAGTTGCAGACCATCTCAGTCGCATTGTCCATGACGAGGATGTACTGCCATTACAAGAAAGTTTTCCGGATGAACAATTGCTGTCTCTACATGTAGCAGCCCCTTGGTATGCAGATATTGTTAACTACTTAGTTACCAAAAAGCTACCACATGACTTGACTCGAGCTCAAAGAGACAAGATCAAAAACATTGACAAATATACAACAATATGGGATGATCCGTACTTATGGAAGCATTGTTCTGACCAAGTGATAAGAAGGTGCATTTCTGAATCTGAATTTAATCAATTTTAACCTTCTGTCATTCTTATGCATGTGGAGGTCATTTCGGACCAAAAAGAACAGCCCTTAAAGTTCTTGATTGTGGATTCTACTGGCCATTATTGTTCAAAGATGCATATCTGTTCTGCAAAGCTTGTGACCGTTGTCAAAGGACAGGTAATTTAAGTGCCAAAAAATCAAATGCCACAAACCCCTATACTTATTGTCGAGATTTTTGATGTGTAGGGTATTGATTTCATGGGTCTTTTTCTTACATCTTTTGGTTAATGTTTTACATTATACTTGCTGTGGATTATGTTTCTAAATGGGTGAAGCAAGAGCTACAAGAACTAATGATTCTAAAGTTATTGTAGATTTTGTGAAATCTAACATTTTTGCGAGATTTGGAACACCAAGAGCCATGATTAGTGACAGAGGGACACACTTCTGCAACAAATCATTTGAAGTCTTGCTCAAGAAATACAACATCACTCACAAGGTGTCTACTGCATATCATCCACAAACTAGTGGTCAAGTTGAAGTTTCAAATCGGGAGGTCAAGTCCATTCTCGAGAAGACGGTGAATCCGAACAGAAACGATTGGAGCCTACGACTTAATGATGCACTTTGGGCATATCGAACTGCTTACAAGACACCTATTGGTATGTCTCCGTATAGGTTAGTTTATGGTAAGCCATGTCACCTTCCAGTAGAGCTCGAACACAAAGGATGGTGGGCAGTAAAGCTTTGTA
Organism: Boswellia sacra; assembly: GCA_013180625.2. Taxonomy (NCBI): domain Eukaryota; kingdom Viridiplantae; phylum Streptophyta; class Magnoliopsida; order Sapindales; family Burseraceae; genus Boswellia; species Boswellia sacra. Next base: position 49,595 of record SNVD02013553.1, on the reverse strand, counting down.
ACATGGAGATGGATGCTGCTGGAGAACATAGGAAGCTTCAATGCAAGAATTGGAAGAACTTAGAAATGATGCCTATGAGAATTCCATAATTTACAAGGAGAGAACTAAGGCATTTCATGATAAAATGATCTCCAGGAAGAATTTTGAAGTGGGCCAGAAAGTATTTATTTCATTCTCGCCTCAAGTTATTTCCAGGGTAAGTAAATTACGATCTCGATGGGTTGGACTTTGTATACTAATGTTTTTCCTCATGGTGCAGTGGAAATCAAGAGCTTAAAAACGGACAAAGTATTCAAGGTGAATAGGCACAGGTTGAAGCCTCACTATGAGAATTCAGTGATGCAAGATATCGAAGAGGTACCTCTCTACGAGCCAGCTTATCTTGATGGGTGATGGCAAGTAACGTCAGGCTGAGGACGTTAACCAAGCGCTTATTGGGAGGCAACCCAATGTTTTTGAAACATAAATAAAAAGAGACAAAGAAAAGAAGGTAGTAACAATCAAATTTTGTGTTTCGAGGAGATTCCTCCCATGGGCTATTATAATTGATCAGGTTTTATCTCTCTTTGCCATCTGTCTTATTTGTTTTTATATTTTTTTTACTTGTTTTTTATTTTGTTTGCTATTGTGTTGTTATCTCTTTTATGTGTCTTTAGTTTCGTTTCTGTTTTTTTTCTCTTTTCCTTGTGTTTAATTTGATTATTTCTTACTTCGAATTCATTTGTGCAACAGCTTGAAGAAACATCCAAAGGGGAGCTGAAACCATTACCCGAAGGTTTGAAACGTGCATATCTTGGAGAAGAACAGGCTCAATCGCATTATCGGTAATATCTCTCCTTTTCTTCTCTTCAATGGATGCTGATATCTTTCTATCGAACCTTCGTAAATATTTCCCTTCACTTTCTCAAAATGCTGTGTTTAAAATTTATAAAGTACGGATGACTACACTTTGAGCATTGATGCTCCTAAATGTGCCTGCTGATATCTGGTGGCTTATCGAAGCCAAGGTGAGATTGTCCGGTGAGCCGGACATTAATCTCGCAAAATACATGCCTGGTCTAGGAAACAGCTACTACGCCAAGAGGCGAAGAGCGAAAAGGTTACAAGTATGTTATAAATGTGCTAGATGGAATTGTAACCAGACTTGTCATTCATTAGGTTTTGCGTCCAGGAATAGAGAAGATAGACTTTCATTTATTAAGAATGGTTTGAGTAATGAGTCGCTGGATAATGTTTTGTTAACTCTCGAGTCACATTCTTGTGGACTTGTTCAGCGTGAAATTGCTTAATCTATGGACACAATTTCGTGATGAATTGCAATGTTATAGTCTAGGGAATCTGACTAAAAACGACCCTGTTTGCCAGTTTATAAGAAAACTGGATGGGAAGCAAATCCCCGACTCAAAGAAGGCGTTTCAGCCGTTACTGGACGTAAAACCAGAGGAAGATGTGAGCCACAATCACAACTACTTGTATATTTGAATGTGTGTTGTTGTTGTAGAATTTTTTTTCTTGTTTCATTTGATCTGATTATCAATGTTGTTTTTGTGTTGTTGTGTTTGTTGATTTTGTTTGTTTTAATTTCAAGTTTTCTTTTTGACAAACCATATGACTACCCCATGGCATAAGCACACGTGAGAGATAAGTGTGGAGGTTTTATCAACCTCCACCGAAAGTATATCTCTACTTTTCATGCTTCACGTGGGAGACAAGTGTGGCGGTTTTGTCAAACCCCGCCGAAAGTGTATGTCCATTTTCCATGCTTCACGTGGGAGACAAGTGTGCAGGTTTTGTCAAACTCCACCGAAAGCATATCTAATTTTTTCAAATCTTGGGGCGATAAATCTGTATCGAGCAACCCCCACCGAAAGTATGTCTCCATGTGTCAAAATTTGATAGTTTTACGTGTGTATATATACATTCTGCATATTTTTATATGCCATTCCATAACCTATCTTGCACTTGAATCGTATAATAACTAACGTGCATCATTGTCTTACACAAGTTTAGAGAACTTTTAGAAATGGAGAAAGCACCAATTCGGTGATTCCAAAATATATGCGTATTTTGTGGATCACAATTTGGTAAAGATGGAGATTTTACAACAGTAGCTCTTGATCTTGGTAGGACATTAGCTGCGAGGGGTATTTGTTTGATTTATGGAGGGGGTAGTCTTGGGTTAATGGGGTGTGTGTCAACAGCTGCATCCCTAGGAGGGAGTAAGTTCTCGGTATTATCCCTAAACCATTAGCTGTACGAGATATCGTAGGCAACACAATCGGGGAAGAGTTACAGGTCTCTAGCATGCATGAGCGTATTGCACATATGGTTGTTAAGTCCGATGCATTTATAGCTTTGCCTGGTGGTTATGGTACATTAGAGGAGATATTTCAAATCACCTCTTGGGCACAGCTAAACATCCATCGGAAACCCAGTGGTTTGTTAAATGTTAATAATTTTTTTGATGGTTTGTTGTCCTTTCTTGATCAAGCTGTAGAAAAAAATTTCATCTCACCGTCAGCAAGGCAAATGCTGGTTACAGCTTCAACTGCAGGAGAGTTAATTGACAAACTACAAGAATTCGTCTATTCACCTGATCCAACAATGGCTCGGATAAATTGGTTTGGAGAAGGCAACAAAAGCCGTCAACTGGATTTAACCCTCCATCTGTAATCTCTATTTGCTGGTTTGCTTCGTTTTTGTTTGCTTTCTTTTTAGTGTGTTTATTTGAGAATTTTCATGTCGTTTCTTTTGAGCTTTTTCAGGTTATTTCTTTCGTCCCAGGTAATATTTTCTAATCTCGGTTTTTAGAGTGGTGTCTTAAAAAGTTCAAGTTCTCTTGAAACGCATTCTGGATCTCTTCAATCCATAATGGCTGAATAAGGAGGCTAACTTCTAAACTTTTTAGACCCATTCTAACTAACTTGTTTTTGTTTGCTGACTTGTTGAACTTTGTTATTTTATGAGTGAGTTTAGTTTTGTGTAATTTAGAGTTGTAATGTGTTTTTATCTTTATCAGTTTCGATTCAAAAAAAAATAATTGTGGAACAACCTGAGAATGGCAGAATATGGGGTTTTCTTTAACCCTTGAAACGCATTCTCTCTAAATAAATCTGTAGTTTGTTTATTTCATGTTGTTTGAAGTGTCTTGTTTCTTGTTTTGTTCTTTCATAATAAAGGTATATAGGCTGGAAACCTTAAGTCTGCGGGTTACTGGTCCTAAGGATTGTTGAAATATACAATCTTGACTCAGGTGTAACAACGCCACGTACCTCTTTTCTTGCATTTTGTGGGTCAATGATAAGGCAATGATTGAATTAAGAATAACTCTTGGAAAATGATAAATGATGCAGGATCTGTGTGCTTGAAATGTTTATTGGTTTTCGCTTTGCTTTTGATTCCTTGCGCAACATTGAGCACTGAGCTATTATCACTGAGTTATTTGTCCACTTAGAGAAAGTTTATGTGATTTAAGTGTTTCTCCAGATTTCAATGAATTCTAGAACTTGTTTGATGGTCACTCGAGGCGAAATCCTAGACTGTGCAACATTGGGAAAATGATTTAGGCCATCTTTGGACCGTTTGAGCCTTAATAGCCAACCTTGACTGAAATTGATCCCTAGTTACCCCTTTGAGCCTTGTAAGCCTTTTTCTTTGTTAACTCACTAAAAGATTTCCTAACCTCAAATGAATTTGTTCCAAACAGTTTATCCCTTACCTATGAGCATGTAGATCATTCACAATTAAATTATGAGCTATGTTCTGGTTTTGGGAATTTAGAGGAGGTTGGGATGTGTCATGAGCAATGCTAGTGAGTTCTATTAAGTTTGTTAAAAAAAAAAAAAGACAATCTGTACATATCATCCACGTACTTACACATTGAGGACAATGTGTTGTTTAAGTGTGGGGGAGGGGAAGTGTAATAAAAAAAAAGAAGAAAAAAAAAGAAAAAAAGAAGAAGAATAAGAGATCTATACCCTTAAGTGTTCTTAAAAAGAATGAAACAACAAAGGGTGGGGGTGTAGTTTTCTTTTGTTTTCTGCAAAAAAAAAAAAAAAGATTGAGTGTTCTAAATAAGTTTGAGGGAGTAACCTGGTGAATTGAAATGAAGTTGTGTTATAGGGTTGAGCTCTACATAGTCTTGAATGATTTATGTGTTTGTGGGTGATTTGAGCTAAATTATTATCCTTTAGCATACCTTCACCCAAGCCAAACGTTACAAGCTTAATAAAGTCCTACTTGATCCTTGGTGTTGTGCAGTCTACATTAGTGGAGAGTGACCTGAAAAGCAAGCCTATGGAGTTCATTTATACACACATCTTCAATATTAAATATGATTCATTTTTATGCATAACTCATCCAGGTTACAAGTGATTAGGTGAGAATGGCTCTACACACACACACGCTTGAGGAATTGAAATGAAGCGAAACTAATCTTTGAGATAAAATTCCTGATCAAGTGCATTATTTTGAAGTTTTCCTTGGGTTATAATTAAGTACAATCTTTGAGGCCTATTTGCAAGATGAAGCATTTGTGTGTTTTACTTTTTTGTTGATTCTGTTTCGGTTTAGTTTTATTTCACATTGTCGTAGTTGCTCGAGGACTAGCAAAGTCTAAGTGTGGGGGAATTTGATAAGTGTCTATTTATATATCATTTTCATATCAATTCGTCCATGTTTCTTTGCTATATTCCTGGTATTTTTATGTTTTTGTGTGGTTTTGATGTTTGTAGGAGTTTTGGAGCAACTTGCACAAAAATGGAGTAAAACCCGTCATTTTCACCTCTGTTAGTCAGTGATCTTCTCGGATTTAATTGTATTGATATACAATGAACCCGACGACATGTTATATACCGTTGGAAAGCTCTCGAAGTCTATTTTCTGGAGAAATTTACGGTTTATAAATCAATTCAGTGTACCAAAAGTTGTAATCAAAACAGTGTGAGATGTATAGAAATATAATTCCACAACTCACTGTAGAATGTATAATACGGGGCACTGTAGCAAGTCACTGTAGCAGAGTATTTAAACACATTTTAGGGTTTTATTTTCATAACTGGAAGAGGGGAAAAACGTGGGAGGAGGCTGCATTTCTGGATTTCTCTCATCCCTTGGAGTTCTTGAAGGAGAAGGAAGATTTTGAAAGAGGCGGAACTACAATTCCAAGAAGATTCACCTACAAAGAAGATTTTCAAAGAATTTGCTAAGTTCTTTCTTTCCTTTTCAATTCTGGAATTTCTCTGTATTGTATTTGTTATTCTGATTGAATATGTGTAACTAAATCTGAATTGGTTGAGGGTGATTTCAAAGCCCTTGATATGGATTTTGTGAGTTGATTGTGTAAGAAATTGTTATCCAATTCTATAATTGAAGTTGCTTGTATTTTCCCATATCTAATGCTTATGATTGCTTACTGATTGTATTTGGAATGGCCAACTGAATATAATCTGTTGTTGTCTATTGCTAGATTAGAAATCTTGATCCGTAATTGTCATGAATTTCCAATCATTAGTAGCAAAATTGTGATCAGAGATTGCAATTGGAAAATACAACCTAGGTTAAATAATCCAAACTTGTGTGATTATTGCTTAGATCAACCTATCTTTCTCATCGTAATGCTTCCATTGAATTAAACTCAGAGAGCTTGTTCTAGGTTGTTTAATGGATAGAGATTAAATAAAGAGCGTTGTTTTATTTAACAACAAAGTAAGGAAAGATTGGGATAACAGAGCTTGTTGTTATCTACGGTTGATAACTTCAATGCTGTAATTGGATTACAATTCTAGGTTAATTCACAAATTCATATCTTGTGGCAGAGAATGAACTCTTAACCAAGTGTCTCTCATTGATTTTTCACTCCATTTAACTTTGCTTTGTGTTATTCTTATTTGATTTCGTATTAAGTTTAGTTAATCAATCAACAAAACCCCCCCTGTTTAGTTTATTATTGCTGGAAAATAACAAATTCAATTAGAATCAATCTCGTGGGAACGATATCTACTTATCACTTTATTACTTGTGCGACTAGTATACTTGCTAGTTTCGAACGCATCAAATTACCATAAAGAGGGCATGTCATTTGAAGAAGTATGTTCACTTTGAAGAAAGAATCTACCTCGAAAAAGGCATCCACATTGAAGAAGGTATCCACCTTGAAGAAGGAATATCTCTCGAAAAAGGTTTCTTCCTCGAAGAAGGCATACACCTTGAAGAAGGAATCTCCCTCGAAGAAGGCATCCATCTTGAAGAAGGAATCTCTCTCAACCAAGGCATCTTCCTCGAAGAAGGTATCCACCTTGAAGAAGGAATCTCCCTTGAAGAAGGCATCTGCCATGAAGAAGGCGTCCACCCTAAAAATGCATCATTTCTTTTCACCATTGATGCGTTCGAAACTAGCAAGTATACTAGTCGCACAAGTAATAAAGTGATGAGTAAGATATCGTTCCCACGAGGATTGATTCTAATTGAATTTGTTATTTTCCAGCAACAATAAACTAAACAGGGGGGGTTTTGTTGATGGATTAACTAAATGAAATATTAATGTAAATGCACAATAATACAACACAAAGTAAAATGGAGTGAAAAATCAATGAGAGTAACCTGGTTAAGGGATCATTCTCTGCCACAAGATATGAATTTGTGAATTAACATAGAATTGTCATCCAATTACAGCATTGAAGTTATCAACCGTAGATAACAACAAGCTCTGTTACCCCAATCTTTCCTTACTTTGTTGTTAAATAAAACAAGCTCTTTATTTAATCTCTATCCATTAAACAACCTAGAACAAGCTCTCTGAGTTTAATTCAATGGATGCATTATGATAAGAAAGATAGGTTGATCTAAGCAATAAACACACAAGCTCGGATTATTTAACTTAGGTTGTATTCTCCAATTGTAATCTCTGATCACAATTTTGCTACTAATGATTAGAAATTCAAGACAATTACGGATCAAGATTTCTAGTCTAGCAATAAATCACAACCAGATTATATTCAGTTGGCCACTCAAATACAATCAGCAAGCAATCATAAGCATTAAATATGGGAGAATACAAGCAACTTCAATTAGAGAATTGGATAACAATTCCTTACACAATCAACTTACAAAAACCATATCAGGGGCTTTGAAATCACCCTCAACCAATTCAGATTCAGTTACACATGTTTAAGAACGTGGTAAATACAATACAACATGGAGACATCCAGAAAATGAAAGGGAAGGGAAAAACTTAGCAAATTTGATGTAATTCTCTTTGGATTGTAGTTCTTCCTCTTTCCAAGCTTCCTTTCTCCTTCAAGAACTCCAAGAGATGAAAGAATTCCAGAGCTGCAGCCTCCACCACGTTCTCCCCTCTTCAAGTTATGAAAATAAAACCCTAAAATGTGTTTAAATACTCTGCTACAGTAACCTGCTACAGTGTCCCGTATTATACATGCTACAGTGATTTGTGGAATTACATTTCTATACTTCTCACACTGTTTTGATTACAACTTTTGGTACACTGAATGGATTTATAAACCGTAAATTTCTCCAGAAAATAGACTTCGAGAGCTTTCCAACGGTATATAATATGTCATCGGGTTCATTGTATATCAATACAATTAAATCCGAGAAGATGGTTGACTAGCAGAGGTGAAAATGAAGGGTTTTACTCCATTTTTGTGCAAGTTGCTCCAAAACTCCTACAAACATCAAAACCACACAAAAACATAAAAATACCAAGGAATATAGCAAAGAAACATGGACAAATTGATATGAAAATGATACATAAATAGACACTTATCAAATTCCCCCACACTTAGACTTTGCTAGTCCTCGAGCAAATATGACAATATGAAACAAAACTAAATCGAAACATAATCAAAGAAAAATTAAAACACACAAATGCTTCAACTTGCAAATAGGCCTCAAAGATTGTACTTAATTATAACCCAAGGAAAACTTCAAAATAATGCACTTGATCAAGAATTTTATCTCAAAAATTAGTTTCGCTTCACTTCAATTCCTCAAGTGTGTGTGTGTAGAGCCATTCTCACCTAATCACTTGTAACCCGGATGAGTTTATGCATAAAAATGAATCATATTTAATATTGAAGATGTGTGTATAAATGAACTCCATAGGCTTGCTTTTCAAGTCACTCTCCACTAATGTAGACATGCACAACACCAAGGATCAAGTAGGACTTTATTAAGCTTGTAACGTTTGGCTTGGGTGAAGGTATGATCAAGGATAATAATTTGGCTCAAATCACCCACAAACACATAAATCATTCAAGACTATGTAGAGCTCAACCCTATAACACAACTTCATTTCAATTCACCAGGTTACACCCCCAAACTTATTTAGAACACTCAATCTTCTTTTTTTTTCTCTTCTCTTCTTCTTCTTTTTTTTTTTTTTTGAAAACAAAAGAAACTATACCCCCACACTTTGTTGTTTCATTCTTTTTAAGAACACCCAGGGGTATAGAACTATTTTTCTTTTCTTTTTCTTTTCTTTTTTTTTTTTAACTGCAATTCCACTCCCCCACACTTAAACAATACATTGTCCTCAATGTTTAAGTTACGTGGAAGATAAGTAGAGAATTTTTTTTCTTTTTTTTTTTTTTACAAACACAATAGGATCACTTGATGATCATGACACATCCCAACCTCTTAACTTCCAAAAACCAGAACATAGCTCTGAAAATTTAATTGTGAATGATATACATGCTCATAGGTAAGGGATAAACTGTTTGGAACAAATTCAATTAAGGTTAAGAAATCTTTTAGTGAGTTAACAAAGAAAAGGTTTACATAGGCTCAAAGGGGTAACTAGGGATCAATTTTAATCAAGGTTGGCTCTTAAGGCTCAAACGGTCCAAAGATGGCCTAAATATTTCCCCAATGTTGCACAGTCTAGGATTTCGCCTCGAGTGACCATCAAACAAGTTCTAGAATTCATTGAAATCTGAAGAAACATTTAAACTACATAACTTTCTCTAAGTGAACAAATAAATCAGTGATAATAGCTCAGTGCTCAATGTTGCGCAAGGAATCAAAGCAAAGCGAAAACTAATAAACATTTCAAGCACACAGATCCATGCATCATTTATCATTTTCCAAGAGTTATTCTTAATTCAATCATTTTCTTATCATCGACCCACAAAATGCAAGAAAAGAGGTACGTGGCATTGTTACACCTGAGTCAAGATTGTATATTTCAACAATCCTTAGGACCAGTAGCTTGCAGACTTAAGGTTTCCAGCCTATATACCTTATTATGAAGAACAAAACAAGAAACAAGACACTTCAAACAACATAAAATAAACAAACTACAGATTTATTTAGAGAGAATGCGTTTCAAGAGTTAAGGAAACCCCATATTCTGCCATTCTCAGGTTTTTCCACAATGTTTTTTTTTTTTCGAATCGAAACTGATAAAGACAAAAAACACACAACAACTCTAAATACATAAAACTAACTACTTAGAAAATAATAAAGTCCCAAACAATCAGTAAACACAAACAAAGGCAGTTAGAATAGGTCTAAAGTTTCGAAGTTAGCCTCCTTATCAGACATTATGGATTGAAGAGATCCAGAATGCGTTCAAGAGAACTTGAACTTTTTAAGCCACCACTCTAAAAACCGAGATTAGAAAATATTACCTGGGATGAAAGAAACAACCTGAAAAAAAAACTCAAATCAAATAAACACAATAAAGAGAAAGCAAACGAAAATGAAGCAAACCAGCAGATAGAGATTACAGATGGAGCGTTAAATCCAGTTTACGCCTCTTATTGCCTTCTCAAAACCAATCTATCCGAGCCATTGTTGAATCAGGCGAATAGACGAATTCTTGTAATTTGTCAATTAACTCCCCTGCAGTTGAAGCTGTAACTAGGATTTGCCTCGCCGACGGTGAGATGAAGTTTTTTTCTACTGCTTGATCAAGAAAAGATAACAAACCATCAAAAAAATTATTGACATTTAACAAACCAATGGGTTTCCGATGGATGTTTAGCTGTGCCTAAGAGGTGATTTGAATATCTCCTCTAATGTACCATAACCACCGGGCAAAGCTATAAATTCATCAGATTTAATGACCATATGTGCAATACACTCATGCATGCTAGAGACCTGTAACTCTTCCCCCATGGTGTTGCCTACGATATCTCGTACAGCTAATGGTTTAGGGATAATGCCGAGAACTTTGCTCCCTCCTAGGGATGCAGCTGTTGACACACACCCCATTAACCTAAGACTACCCCCTCCATAAATCAAATGAATACCCCTCGCAGCTAATGTCCTACAAGATCAAGAGCTGCTATTGTAAACTCTCCATCTTTACCAAATTGCGATCCACAAAATATGCATATATTTTGGAATCGCTGAATTGGTGTTTTCTCCATTTCTAAAAAGTGCTCTAAACTTGTGCAAGTACAATGATGTAGTTAGGTTATTATGCGATAAAGTGCAAGACAGGTTATAAAAATGACATTTGAAAATATGGAGAATGGATATATACACACGTAAAACTCTCAAATTTGACACATGGGGACATAATTTCGGTGGGGGCTGCTCGATGCAGATTTATCGCCCCAAAATTTGAAAAAATGAGATATGCTTTTGGCGAGGTTGTACAAAACCTACACACTTGTCTCCCACGTGAAGCATGGAAAATGGAGATACACTTTCGGCGGGGGTTGCCCCCCCACCCCCCCCCCCCAAAATCGCCACACTTGTCTCCCACGTGAAGCATGAAAAGTAAAGATATACTTTCGGCGGAGGTTGACAAAACCGCCACACTTGTCTTCCACGTGTGCTTATATCATGGGGTAGTAATCTGGTTTGTCAAAAAGAAAACTTGAAATTAAAACAAACAAAATCAACAAACAACAACAACACACAAAACAACATTGATAATCAGATCAAACGAAACAAGAAAGAAATAAAATTCGACAACAACAACACACATTCAAAAAAACAAGTAGTTGTGATTGTGGCTCACATCTTCCTCTGGTTTTAAGTCCAGTAACGGGCTGAAACGGCTTCTATGAGTCCGGGGATTTGCTTCCCATCCAGTTTCTTATAAAACTGGCAAACAGGGTCGTTTTTAGTAGATTCCCTAGACTAGATGCTGCAATTCACACGAAATTGTGCCAAGATTAAGCAATTCATCGTCTCCGAACAAGTCACAAGAATGTGACTCAAGACAAGTTAAATAAAACATTATCCAGCGACTCTCATACTCACAAACCATTCTTAATAAATGAAAGTTTATCTTCTCTATGCCTGGACGCAAAACCTAATGAACGACAAGTCTGGTTACAATTCCATCTAGCACATTTATAACATACTTGTAACCTTTTCGCTCTTCGCCTCTTGGCGTAGTAGCTTTTCCTAGACCAGGCATGTATTTTGCGAGATTAATGTCCGGCTCACCGGACAATCTCACCTTGGCTTCGATAAGCCATCGGTATCCGCAGGCAGATTTAAGAGCATCAGTACCCAAAGTCTAGTCATCCGTACTTTATAAATTTTAAACACAGCATTTTGAGGAAGTGAAGGGAAATATTTACGAAGGTTCGACAGAAAGATATCGGCATCCATGAAGAGGAGAAAAGAAGAGATATTACCGATAATGCGATCGGGTTTGTTTTTCTCCAAGATATGCACGTTTTAAACCTTCGAACAATGGCTTCAACTCACGTTTGAATGTTTCCTCAAGTTGCTGCACAAATGAATTCGAAGTACGGAATAATCAAATTAAACAAAAGGAAGGAAAAGAAAAAGAGCAAAGAAACGAAACTAAAGACATATAAAAGAGATAACAACACAATAGCAAACAAAAGTCAAAAACAAGTAAAATATATATATATATATATATATAAAAACGAATAAAACAGATGGCAAGGAGAGATAAAACCTGGTCAATTTGATGGTCTACGAAAGGAATCTCCTCGAGACACAAAAATCGATCATTATTACCTCATTTTATTTTTCTTTCTTTCTTTTTTTTTTTCAAAAACATTGGGTTGCCTCCCATAAGCGCTTGGTTTAACGTCCTCAGCCCGACGTTGGTTCCATCATGGCAGGGTCCAATCTCCGCTGTGCTTCTCTAGTGCTGTCTCTTATACACATCTAGATGTGTATAAGAGACAGGCATATGGCTGGGCCTTGAATGTCAACAATCGTCCACCCAATAGCTGTTTTGTGATCTCTAAGTACTCGGACGAGTTTCTCTTCTTGTAGTCGTGCAAGGCCCATTTCTATTTTAACTGGCAAAGGATCATTCTTATCCAAGAATCCATGCTTCAAATGATCTAGAAGAGGCTTAAGCTCCAAGGTAGGGGCTTTCATCATAGAAGGCAGAAGTTTCACATTAGATAAAGGAAATTGAATGCACGAAACATCATACCTATTTGTGGTTATAGCTATGGTCTCATCTAAGCTTGCCACAGCTTCCTCCATTTCTTTGGACACTTGTATCAACCTTCTTGATTCCTTGAATTTTCTGTCCCTATGTGCTCACTAAAAACCACTTCCAATCCATCCTTGTGAGTTAACTCAAAATGTTGTTGTGGCAAAGAATCAATAACATCAACTGCAAAAACAGAATGCAAGTCACTAGGGTACCTCATTGTCTCAAAAATATTGAAACGAATCACCTCGCCATCGAATTCCATGGTGAGAGTGCCATCATGAACATCAATCTTAGTTCGAGCAGTTTTCAAGAATGGTCTCCCCAAAAGAATTGGTGTTGGATTAGGAGATGTCTCATCCTCCATTTCAAGAACATAGAAGTCTGCTGGGAAAACCAATTGATTTACCTGCACAAGCACATCTTCCACAACTCCCTTGGGATATGCATTAGAACGATCAGCAAGTTGAATGGTAATACCAGTTTCCGCAAGAGGTCCAAGATTTAAAGAAGCATAAATAGAATATGGCATGATATTAATAGATGCTCCTAAATCTAACATAGCTCTTTCAAACTTGGTTCTACCAATGGTGCATGGAATGGTGAACGTACCTGGATCTTTGCATTTCGAGGAATTTTTCTTTGTATACAGCTGAAACATTTTCCCCCACACTTACTTTCTCATTTCCCTTCAACTTTCTCTTGTTGGTGCATAACTCCTTGAGAAATTTTGCATAACGAGGTACTTGCTTATAGCATCCAGAAGTGGTATATTTACCTCGATCTTGCGAAAAGTTTCCAGGATTTCTTGTTCTTGTTCCTCCTTCTTTGATTTTGCAAATCTGCTAGGAAAAGGTGGAGGAGTAACATATGAAGGAATTTGAGTTTTAAGGTCTACCTTAGAAGATGATGTTTTGTTCATGTGGAAGTGGTGTCATCCCCTTCATTAGTTTGTGACTTTTTTTGTGGAACTTGTAATTGCTTTCCACTTCTCAAAGTGATTGCACTAGCATTCTCTCTTGGATTGATCACTGTCTGAGAAGGTAATTTTTCTAAGCTCTTGCTCTCGAATTTGCTCATGTTAGTAGCCAATTGTCCCATTTGATTTTCCAGGTTTTGGATACTTGCCCTAGTTTCCTGCTGAAATTGCATTGTGTTAGTAGCAAGTACTTTAACAATGTCCTGGAGATCCATACCTGAGTTTTGTGGAGCTAGTTGTGGTGCTGGTTGTGGTTCCATTTGAAATGATTGCTGCACTCTTGATTGATTGAAACCTGGTGGCTGATTTGGTATGGCATTTGGAGTGATTGGTTGATGATTACTATAACTTTGGCTTGGTTGTCCTAGAAATCCACCCATGGCATTGGCTTGTTCCGTATCTCCTTCTTGCAAAGTTGGACACATGTCGGTTGGATGCTCCGTGGTAGAATATACTCCACATACATAAGATTGATGCATATGTCCTACAGCCATTTTTTTTACAAGAGAGGTAAGCTCAGAAAGTTGTTGTTCAATGTTCGGGGTACTTACCTCATTTACTCTCCTTGGTAGTTGTGGCTCAAATTGGCCGCTGAATTGTTGGGAGTTTGCTGCCATGTCGCTAATCAAACGTCTTGCAACATTCGGTGTTTTATTAACCAGTGCTCCACCACTAGCAGCATCAATGATACTCCTTTCCATTGGTAGGAGACCCTCATAGAAATATTGAATTAGGAGTCCATCACTAATTTGATGGTTTGGACAGCTAGCACATAACCTTCTAAATCTCTCCCAATATTCATGAAGTGATTCTCCATTGTGTTGTCGAATGCCACTAATATCTTTTTTAATGTTTATAACTTTCGAAGTGGGAAAGTATTTCTCTAAAAAGAGTTTACTTATCTCATTCCACGTGGTAATGGTACCCGATGGTAGATAGTATAGCCAATCTTTCGCCGAATCTGCTAATGAGAATGGAAAAGCTCTCAATTTTATTTGCTCCTCAGACACGCCAGTTGGCTTCATACTTGAGCATACCACATGAAATTCTCTGAGGTATTTGATAGGATCCTCTCCTGCAAAACCATGAAATGTAGGCAAGAGACGAATTAGTCCAGATTTAAGCTCAAATTCTACCTCAAAATTGGTGCTTATGCATAGCGGTTGTTGGTCAATAATTGGAGCCGCTAACTCCTTAAGAGTCTGATCGTTTTCCATTGCCATTGCTTCTGATTCAGATTTGATTGAACTACAAGAAGATGGGAGGGAAGTATGTCGTGCAAGGTCAAATTCTGGAGGTGGAGTTGAAATTGACCGATTTAGCCTTAAATTCGAGGATTGAAGAAACTCCTTAATTCTCTTAAGTCGTTGATCCGCTTCTCCCTCAGACATAAAAGCCTAAACACAAACAATCAGGAAATAACAATCAAGAATCAGTACTAAAAACAGAATAACAAATTGATTAGAAAATCAATCCCCGGCAACGGCGCCAAAAACTTGATGCGTTCGAAACTAGCAAGTATACTAGTCGCACAAGTAATAAAGTGATGAGTAAGATATCGTTCCCACGAGGATTGATTCTAATTGAATTTGTTATTTCAAAACAAAACAGAATAAATAGGGGGGTTTTGTTGATGGATTAACTAAATAAAATATTAATGTAAATGCACAATAACAACAACACAAAGTAAAATGGAGTGAAAAATCAATGAGAGAAAGCTGGTTAAGGGATCCTTCTCTACCACAAGATATGATTTGCGAATTAATCATAGAATTGTCATCCAATTACAGCATTGAAGTTATCAACCGTAGATAACAACAAGCTCTGTTATCCCAATCTTTCCTTACTTTGTTGTTAAATAAAACAAGCTCTTTATTTAATCTCTATCCATTAAACAACCTAGAACAAGCTCTCTGAGTTTAATTCAATGGATGCATTATGATAAGAAAGATAGGTTGATCTAAGCAATAAACACACAAGCTCGGATTATTTAACTTAGGTTATATTCTCCAATTGTAATCTCTGATCACAATTTTGCTACTAATGATTAGAAATTCAAGACAATTACGGATCAAGATTTCTAGTCTAGCAATAAATCACAACTAGATTATATTCAGTTGGCCACTCAAATACAATCAGCAAGCAATCATAAGCATTAAATATGGGAGAATACAAGCAACTTCAATTAGAGAATTGGATAACAATTCCTTACACAATCAACTTACAAAAACCATATCAGGGGCTTTGAAATCACCCTCAACCAATTCAGATTCAGTTACACATGTTTAAGAACGTGGTAAATACAATACAACATGGAGACATTCCAGAAAATGAAAGGGAAGGGAAAAACTTAGCAAATTTGATGTAATTCTCTTTGGATTGTAGTTCTTCCTCTTTCCAAGCTTCCTTTCTCCTTCAAGAACTCCAAGAGATGAAAGAATTCCAGAGCTGCAGCCTCCACCACGTTCTCCCCTCTTCAAGTTATGAAAATAAAACCCTAAAATGTGTTTAAATACTCTGCTACAGTAACCTGCTACAGTGTCCCGTATTATACATGCTACAGTGATTTGTGGAATTACATTTCTATACTTCTCACACTGTTTTGATTACAACTTTTGGTACACTGAATGGATTTATAAACCGTAAATTTCTCCAGAAAATAGACTTCGAGAGCTTTCCAACGGTATATAATATGTCATCGGGTTCATTGTATATCAATACAATTAAATCCGAGAAGATGGTTGACTAGCAGAGGTGAAAATGAAGGGTTTTACTCCATTTTTGTGCAAGTTGCTCCAAAACTCCTACAAACATCAAAACCACACAAAAACATAAAAATACCAAGGAATATAGCAAAGAAACATGGACGAATTGATATGAAAATGATATATAAATAGACACTTATCAACCATGGAAAAAGAATTTGAAGTCTATCCTATAGAAGAAATTTTGAAGAAAAAATTTGAAGTTCACACTGAAGGACTTGAAAAAAGAAGAATATCCATAATCAAATAGTTCGAAGGGTAAAGGGTAAAAGGTCAAACAGAGAAAAAAGATAGAGAAACAAAGAGAAAAAAAGAAAAGAAAGAAAGAGAAAGAAGAGAGAAGAGAGAGAAAAAGAAAGAGAAGAAGATAGAGAAAAGAAGAAAAAAAGAGAGGAAAAGAAATAGAGGGAGTGAGAGAAAGAAAAAGGAAGAAAACTTTATGTCAACCTTAAAACATCAAAGGAATCTTTAAACATTCCAGTGGTAAGCACCCGACCATGGCGATAGCTCGGCAACTCACAAGGAAAGAAGAGTAACATCAGTCGATAGAATCTTCGACCAGAATCATTATGGAAGGATTCCTCTAGATACTAGAAAGCAATTTGTTGAACTAAACAAGGTAAAATTTAAATTGAATTTCCATCATTGAGAAATGTTTGAATCTTGTAGGAATTCGCAAAGACAAGGGATAGATCCCCAATGAGTCAGATAATGAACAACATGAATACGAAATGAAGAATTCAAGAAAATTTCTCCAGTGGACCAGAAGAAATCGAGAATAGAAGCAAGAATAGAAGGGCATGAAACCCAATGAATACAAAGACTGGAAAAAGCATAGGGAATACTTAGAAGAAGGGCATGAAACCCAGCAAATGCAAATTCTAAAGAGATTAAAGAAGAACGAAGAATACCTAGCTGAAGGCACGAAGAATGAAGAGGTCTAAAGACTGTGAAGTAGTGCATGATAAAAGTTTTCCGATGGGCATGCATTAGAAGGAAACCCTAAGAAGTAGATGCACTTAAGAGTGTTTTAAGCCCTTAGAATAGGTACAAGCCCTAAGAAGAGATGCACTGAAGGGTGTTGAAAACCCTAAGAAGTAGCTGCACTTAAGAGTATTTTAAGCCCTTGGAATAGGCGCACTAAAGAGTGCTACCAAACCCTAAGAATTAGGTGTACTAAAGAATGTTAAAAACCAATAGGTGCACTAAAGATGGCTTTATCATAGCATCATAAGGATGCTTTTTAGCCCTTGAATGGGCAAATTATCCTTTGAATGGGCACATTAGCTCTAGGATGGACATATATGCCCTTAGATGGGCACACTAGTCCTTGAATGGACAAACTTTTTATAAGAGCAAAAGGTGGGAAAAGAAGATGACGAGAAAGTCTGATAGAAGGAAGATGAAGTTGGAGTTGTTTAGATGGAAGAAAGAAAGACGAAGTAAGAGTACTTTGTCGACTTTTGTGTCTCACAAAGCTCTCCAAAGTAAGGGGTAAGCTATAATAACTGAATTTTTGAGACTCGATGAAGGAATGAGATGAATGTCAAGCAATGAGACCAAAATGCCTTGAAAGGCCAAGAAGAGAAGGGTAAGAAGAAGTTGGTGAAGGGCCTCAAAAACTGATATATGACTTTGAAAAATCATAGAAATTAATCCAAGAGGAATCTAATGATGAGTTATATACCCTTACGAAGCCATAGATGTCTAGTTTTTGTAGAAATTTATGGATCGCAAATCAGAGTTAAACTCGAGAAGTTATACGCGATCGAAGGAACAAGGGTTTGAAGGGACTACATCAAAGGATGACAAAAAAAGAAAGGGCTGAAGGGATATTGACCAGTCGACCATCAAACAACCACCCGGCTGTCCAAGACAACCTCCTGACCATCTAATGGCCATTTGGCTGTTGGCTAATGGCTGGCTATTTGTCAAATAGCTGCCCAGCTATCTAGAGATGGCCACCCGACCCTTGTTGGTTTCACTACAAGAAAAATGCTCATATTTGACAGTTTTTGAACGCCAAATAAGTATATATTTAGCGGTCTTGAAAGCGCCACCAATGACACTGTCAAATATAGTCAATTTGGTGGTCGGTCAACCTGCCAAATATGCATCTGACTATATTTGACGGTTTTTGGCCGCCAAGTATAAATAGTTTTAAAAATTAAAAAATATATATATACTTGACAGTTTTTAGCCAGCAAGTATTTAAAAAAATTAATATATATATATAATAATTATTTTAAAAAATTTAATAAATTCATAATCTGTATCATTTGCTGTTGGGATTGCTCGTTTTTCCTATTTCCTCCAACTATAAATCTACAATATGCCATGAGAAACAGTAAAATACTTTGCACAAATTCTGGGAGGCATTAAATGTGAAGTATAAATAAATTCAGTATAAACATTGAATACTTTTTTCTGTCAAGATGGCCTTAGGGGATGTAATGTGAAGCCTGGAAGCAACAACTTGTAAAGCTTTGATTTCTGAGGACTCCAGTGAATCTGACATGGAAGCACCTTGCTGAAGCAATTCACGCACAACCTTCCCAGCCTCTTCTTCAGGAGAATCTAGTTTAAAAGTTGCAGCTCTAAGATCATCAATAATTCAAGAGATCTGCAATTGATATACAAAAGAAATATAAAATTGTTGGTGAGATGAACTCAAACAGATTATGTCAAAACTTGTTTTTTAGCAACAATACACTAATAATGAAGAAGATTGCTGCAAAAAATAAGCAGGATTCGTGTTGCTTTCCCCAAACCTTATAGTTAACAACTAAATTGAAATCAGGCAAATTGAAAAATGCAATAATCAGTTACTGACTAAAGTAGGTCAACTAGGCAAAGAGGTCAGAAACTCAGAATCCTCTAAGAGGGTTTCCAGTTTTAGGTTCAGAAAATCACCATTCTGCTAGCATGTACAATATTTATTGTGGTGAAAACACTCAGTATTTCAGGTTTTACTAAATCTAAATACAGTTAGATTATGGGTTTGCTAAAAATCAAAATGAAATAGAAGCCACATAGTAATAGGTCATCCTGGTAAAGGTAGAACAGATGAAAATAAGAAATGCCTAAAAAATTTGTTTACAGGTTTAGTCTCAGAGTAAAGTATATATCAAAGTATGGATGACAACTGGATTTTGCAAGCAATCTCCAGGCACCAATCTAACAACTGGATTTCACATCCAAGACCAAAAAGAACAAGATGTAACTTATTGAATATCATTATATCTAAGCATCAAATCTCATAAAGCTACTAAATCAAACACAATGACATTTTGGGATCAGTCCGATAACCAACTTCAAACTCTAAACAGTGAAGGGGTGTAATAGACACTAGCTTAACCAGTAAATAAGGATACCTGATGCAACAAAGCCAAAGCATGAAACTATACAAAGGCTGCCCTTGATTGCATAGCTTCCTAAACCTCATTACTCCATCTTTTCACAATCTCTAGATTTGTCTGTAGAATTATTAAGGTTTAAATTAAAAAAAAATTATCATGCATTGTAAATAAAAATCCAAATCAATTTTCACAACTGCAATAATTTGAAGCTACTTGGAATTAACAATCCACATTGTAATTTAAACATACAAAATCAAAAACTAATCAGATCAACTAGAACGAAATAGAATCCACTAAAATGACAACGTATAATCCCTATACTGGATCTAGAGGCACAATTGAACAAACATAACTTCACAGATCTAAAGCCCATTAGCTGATATAACAGTAACAACCTAAGATTCATAGATGGAGGAAGAAATAACAGAATTAAAGGGCAAAAGGATGAATCAAAGAAATGAGAGGAAATTGAATAGCGTACCTTCATCGTCACGATCGTCGTCTTTCTTCACGAGAGGCCAAGCCATTGTTTAATCGAGAAGTTGAATCTCTAAGATCTGAAATTGAATCTATGAGCTCTCTCTGCATGTGTTCTCTGTTAAGAACAAAATTCATATTTGTATTACTAACCAAAACCATAAGCGCTAGAGTCTCAAAAGCAGCTTGGACGACGTTGTGGAAGAAGAAACGAGAGGCCATCCAGATGGCCTAGCGAGGGGCGACGGTCAGAAAGGTAATTTGCATTAATAGAAGGTCAGAGAGATGGAGGAGTGAGGGGGCCCCTAGAAGCAGACATTTGGGATGAGAAACGAAAGGAGGGAGTGACATGTTTGGAAGAGAGAGAGAAAGAGACCATGGTAAGGTGGAGGCGTGATGTAGCATATATGTATATTTTAGGGTTGCGGCAGTGAAATGGGTGAGACTTAAGAGAAGAGAAAATGATTTTAGGGTTAAGAATATGCACCCAACACTCGACACTTACATATCGAGTCGTGTCGGATTCACAACTGACACTCGATATCAGTCTATTTTGGACGACATTGAGTGTCGGATGCATCATCCGACACTCGACACTTACATATCGAGTTGTGTCAGATTCAAAACTGACACTCGATATCAGTCTATTTTGGATAACATTGAGTGTCGGATACATCTTCCAACACTCGACACTTATATGTCGAGTTGTGTCGGATTCGCAACCGACACTCGATATCAATCTATTTTGGATGACATCGAGTGTCGGACGTGTGAGATATATATTTTCAAAGACATCGAGTGTCGAATGCATCATCTGACGCTCGACACTTACATATCAAGTCGTATCGGATTCACAAGCGACACTCGATATCAGTCTATTTTGAAAGACATTGACTGTCGGATGCATCATCCGACACTGGACACTTACATGTCGAGTCGTGTCGAGCGCTATCGAGCGCGTCGAGTTTTGTCAAATTTTGTCGAGCGTTCTTTCAGGTTGCTTGTTTTAGGCTTTTAGCTTTATTTTTTTGTCTTTCAGAATCATATTTAATTTAACTATAACCAATTAACTTATGCCACGTGGAAAATTAAATTGTTTTTAATAAAAAATATTCGGGTCGGGTATCAATCGGGTTTATATAATTTTACCCGATTTCGGGTTAGGTAGTATTGGGTACTCCAAATATTTTACTATTTTAATATATATAATAATATTATCTTTTATTTTAATATCTTAAAAATTATTTTTATTTAAATATTAAATATAAAATTGCATTATTTAATTATCATTTCGAGATTTTTAACTTCTTTATTTTATTGAAATTTAATATTTATATTCACATACTTGAAAAAAGAAGATGAAAAAAAAAGAAGGAAATATGAGGGGGAAAAAGAAAAGATTTTATACTCAAATACTTATCACCCTTTTTCTAAAATGTGATAAATATTGGATTGAATAAAGACAAAGGTGACAAATAAGATGAATATGTAGGTGTGACTTCCAGATCAGTGTTATATTTCTCACTTTTTTAAAAAATCGCCAAATAAAAAAATTGTAAAATGACAAATATTTAAAAAATTCTTGTAGTGCTTATTTGCGGAAATTAGCTTGAAAAGCTCTCTTTTTCATCTTCGCCCCTCTCTTATATAAAACCTCCTCCTCTCACTTTGCAATTCACACTGACTGTCGAATACAATCATCTTTCTCTCTCTTAAAGACACGCTTGAGAATTCGAGAAGTCTTTTTCAGTATAAATATTTTCTCAGGCGTTTTTTATTGCTCTACACCCGGAAAGGGCACGAAATGAGAGCAAAATTCTCTCCTCCCTCCCATTTTCTCTTTTATTTTTCTTGCTTGGAAAAAGCATGTTAGGCTTTAATTTTATGCTTAAGAGCATGTCTAGGATTATTATGAATTGTGCTAACCTAATTTGTTTTGCAAGATAGATAAGCGTGTCGAGGTAAGTCCGCAATCTTTCTTTTTTTAGAATCATTCTTAAGAATTTACTTTCTTTGTGAATGCTTAGAATCATGAACTCGGAGAACATGTTTAGAATCATGCTTAAGAGCACATGATTAGAATCATGCTAGAAAAATTTATTTGCTTTAATGAATGCTAGGAAATAGCATAGAATAGGTAAGAATTATCGTTTTGCCCTTAAATGTCTTGTTTGAGCTAGAATAGCTATGATTGATTTTAATTGTTTGAATTACGCTAGAATATGCCATGAATGGCTTGTTAGGCTAGAAATGCCATGATAATTGATGTGAATTATGCTAGAATAAGCAATAGGTAGAATTGTCATGATAAAATTTATCAAAATCTAGGCTAGAATGCCATGATATTAGATTATGGCCTTATTTGACTTATAATTTTTTGTCTATGTATGAATGTTTGAATATTAAAGAAGTAGAATTGTGTGATGCCATGAAGTGATGGTGGACTCACATTGATGGTGAGGGACCGTTACTTAGAATGAATGATCAATGTATGAAATATTTATTATTGAATAACAATGTTGTAATCCTCTCCCCTTCCCCCATGTAAGAAAGGAAATGTAATCTATTCTCCTCCATCTTTCTTTGTATTAATAAACAATATTTTGATTGATTAATCACTTAACATGCCTAATGAAGATAAAGTGGAATGTGTGCATAAAATCAACTACTTTAGCGGACTAAGTAACAAGACGAGTTATTCCTATTTGCTATTTCCTAAGCAGAGGCCGAATTTATATCTGGACGGGTCGAAAAACTTGTACCTAACTTCCCAAACCCATCTCTGATGGGATGAGGGTAGTTTAGGTCCCCAAGTGAGGGATCGAATTACCCCCATTCATTCCTAATTGAAAATTGGGTGGCAACTCCTTTCTTCAGATATGCCCTATGGTTCATTTGTGTTCCCTTAAGTCTCGAAAGAGGCTTTGACACAATGTCGTGATCGCAAACACTTTGGTGAGATAAAAGCCTCGTTCACAAAGTGTAAAATGGATCTGACGGTTAGTTTGTAATTTTTCTTACCTTTTGTTTTATTTTACATTTACTTAAGTGTCTTTTAGGTTATTTCTTTTGAATAACTAAAGATTTAGGTAATGTCTCCTAAACTTTTTCTTTCTACATTTAACCATTGAGGACAATGTTTCAACCTGGTTTTGGCGTTGGGGGCTTGGGGGGGAGGGGGGGTTTGTGGACATAAATGTGTTTTTCATGTTCTTTTACATTTCCTTAAAAGAAAAGGTAAATAATTAGATTCAGAGTGGTTGTGTAAGGAGTTCATTTTCTCATAAGACGCATTCTAGGTCTATTAACGCAAGAATGGTAGAGCAAAGAGTGCAATTTTGAACTCTTGAAGCCCATTCTAACTAACTTGTTATTTTTTCTTGATTTAATACTTTTGAGACTCATTTTAGCTATCATGTTATTTAGTTTTGATTTTTGAATTTTATAACGAGATTGTGTTATTCAATTCTCTTTGGATTATTCAAATCTATGAACTCCCATAACTTTATCATTTAATAAGCTCTTTGCTTATGGACTCAATAAACAAGTATTTATGAACCTTTCTTCGCACACACATATACGTTGATGCATGATTGTGGGTTGCAAATTGAAGAGTTGCAATATTTGAGTTCTTTTGTTTTGTTTAGGATAACAACTAAAGGAAGGAGAAAGTAATAAAAAAAGAGAAAAGAGAGAAAACAAAATAAATAAACAATTATGGATAAGTTTGGTTTCATAGCCTCTTTAATTTGAGCAATTAAGCCCGAGGGGTGCCTTAACACCTAATACCCTAAGACCGATTGATTTGGGAGCTTTTGGCCCAAAGCTCATCATATCGATCAAAGAGAAAGCTTAAGGGGATTGAACATTACACTATCCGTAATTTTTCTAAGAAAAGATAAAGCATCGGCAACCCAAGACCTTTCGCTCATAGGGTGTCTTAACACCTAATACCCTAAGGTCAATTGGTCTGAGAGTCGTTAGCCTAAGGCTCGTTACATGGGTTAAGGATACATTGTTTCAAAAAAAAAAAAGGAATTGATAAATGGCCACTACCTAAGGATATTAGCCTTAACAAATATTAGAACCGATAAAGTTTCTTTCTAAAAAGCCCTATAGTCATGTGTCGATTGAGCACAAAAAGAAGGATTATTAATATCTTGACTAAAAGGTATATGAGTCATCAAAAAAATTATGGTTGAGAGTTTGTATATTTAGATAGAATCAAGTAAAGTAGAATAATGACCACCTTAAAAGTAAAATTCTATAAATCACTACTAAATAATAGTGCTTTAATTGTTAGGGACTAGAAACAAGCTGCTTGGGCGTGTGATGAACACTTAAATGTGTATATTTAATAAGAGCTTAATTCATCATATTACACTAATAGTGTCATTAATTCCTTACCTTAAGTATACTTGTAGTTTTTTCATCTTTTGAATTAGTTTCATCTTAATTTTAGTTTTTGATGTAGGTTCGACAGAATGGGCATAACATTCTATTTATGGATTAGAATGGTACAAATCTTAATTTCGTGGAAAGCTGATTAAATCTTCTACAAAATTGTATTTTAGAATAATCATGAAATTCAGGCATCTAGTGGACCAAAATTGGGCTTTAAGAGAACCCATTTGCAGTTTCAACCGAGCCTAACCATGCCTCCATATTTTGACCGTATCTCATGAAATACACATCCAAATCATATGATTCAAAATGTTCTGGAAAGTTGAAAGAAATATCTACAACTTTGATGAAGATGTGTGATCAAAATTATGAATATGTCGATGTCAAAATTGATGATCAAAGTTAATGCACATGATGATCCAAATTGTCAATAAGATATTTTGCAATTGTCCCTTTGTAAATTGATAATTTCGCCGTCAAATGTGTCTATAAATAGAGTAATGTTGTGACCCAAGAGAGCATCTTGGCACTTGGCTGAGATCTCTTAACATCATTTTTTCTCTTTTGTTTTGTTCCTTTAATATTATTAATAAATCTTTTTCTTCTTGCAATTTATTTCTTTCTTGCATAATGCTTCACTAAATTCTCTCTTGCTAAGGTGAAAAGGTGAAACAGTTGATATGAGAATAAAGATTTTCTAACCCTTTGATATATGCTTACAAATGATAATCTTGTGTTGTTTATTTTATATGTTTTGTAGTTATTTTCTTAATCAATCTTGACACCATTCGCAAAGTGAAGGTATTGATCCATTGTAGACAATCCTTGACACATCAAATGGTTGGATCCTTCTTAGATGTCATACGGTTCTCCCTTATTGACACAAGTCTAGTTAGAAGCCTTTTTTTGTTGTAGACATATGGTGATTGACACGTTAGATGCTTGAACCCATTTACAAGAAGTAGTATAAATATTAGTAATGAAACAAATATAATTCATATAACTAAAATGAGCTTCAATGACATACTTTCCGATTGGAACCTCTTGATTTGTGGATTCCAATTGTGCTTTCATTATTATTGTGTTAATTCCTCTTACTTGAGTATTTTATTTATTCTCGTTTATTGCTTATGAAATTATTCTTTCGTTTGCTATGGTAGGTTTTACCACCTATTTTCATGGTTGGTTTTACCACCTCTTATTTTTGTTTTACATTTGAATGGTCGATTGTACCGCCTACCATCTCTACTTTTATTTGTTAATATCATCTTGTTATTTATTTGAATTATTCATGTCATATTTGCTCATCCTTTAGTTTGTACCGTTAAATCTCCTTCCCTATAGATCGACCCCAATCTTGCCAGGTTCATTACTTCGACACTCCAATACTTGGGAGACAATCCTATTTTTGGATGTGTTAATCATCAACAACATAACAACAATGTATAAAACATCAACATGCATTACTTAATAAAGATCGAATCTTGGGATCTCAACTAGTCATGCAAGCACTTTCCATCCTACTTCACTAACATACATTACTACCCCATTAATCTCCATGAAGCATATAAACAACTTAAAAGCATGGCACAGCAATTAAGCACATCAAAACAGCCCACTCTTCATGTAAATTAGACATGCGAATGAAAATTGAAATGATTAAACATTATTTTCGTCATGCAAACTAGATCAAACACACACTAACCAAATAACGCAATGTGGACAGCCCACTATTTATATCATAACATGCATATAAACTCCACAAAATGAAAGTCAACACATATACTATCAAAGAGACAAAATAGCCTTAAATTTAACTTGCATTTCTAGATATAAATCATGAAAATCACTGGAAACCTACAAGAATCGTAATAAAATGTCAAAATTCATAATAAATATAGAAATAACATAAAAAGTGATTATATAATCACATTTTAGTTAGAAAATGGCAAAACAAGGCATATCAAGTCATAGTAGTAACCCATATTCAAAAAAATGTGAGAAAACGTGTAGAAATCATATATATCAGTTGAAATGTCTAGAGAATCATAAAAACACAAAGAAAAACATAAAATACATGAATATGCATGAATATTATCTTTAAAAAAAACAAAGGTGGCAATGCATTCATTGCCCTCAAGCTAACCAAATCATCAAAACAGGTGTAAAGTGTACAAAACTTATAAAGAAAAGGCTCAAAAGCTCACATAAGTAACCAAAAGGGGTATGAAATAGTGTTTAGAGGCTAATAGAATGGAGAATTCTCTTTGCACACGTTCCCAAGATGGCTACCAACCTCTTTCTCCCCAAAAAAATTGGTGTTTTATACACTTAAAACAAGTGGCGCATGCCAGTTCAATAGGCGCATGCTAGAAGAAAGTGGCAAATGCCAAAAGGAAGTGGCAAATGTCAATGTAAAGTGGTTTGCACCAATTTAAACTGGCACACAACGATAGGCACAAAAACTCTAATTTCTATTTCTTTCAATTTTGGTCCTAAGCTCTGATATTTTATGTTTTCGTACGCTGAACCCCATTTTGACTATGGTTTTTGGTTTATCATCATCGAACTTAAAACCATAGGTAACTCTTTAGTGCTTACATGAGGAAAAAAACAAAAAAGAATAAAGATAATTATATTTCCAAAAGGATTTTGCTAACTCAAGTTGTGGGAAGAGTTGGCTGTAAATGAGTTGTAGGTGTAGTATTATTCATAGATTTTACATCTCTTGCATTTGATTTACTCTATTGTCAAAATAACATTGTGTTAGAGATCAGTTCCAAGAGTATGGATTTCTTCCTGTAATTGTATAAACGTTATTGTTATAAATTAATAAAAGTTATTATTTATAAATTACCTAAGTGTGACTGTATCAGTGACTAAAGGTTCCAAAGCTTGTACATTGACAAACGTTCTGTCACTATGAGACACATCTAAGACATAGAACTTTGTCACAGCTCAAAACTAGTTTATGACTTATAAGCAAAAGTTAGGCGCTTTGTTTGGACAAGGTTGTTGTGTTGTTTGTCTTCAATGGGGAAATGGCGAGTCTTTAACCATTTAAAGTACTTGATTACAAGACAAAAATACTTGTGCTTTATGAATGCATTAAACACAGACTATGTACAAATTATACATTTGGAATTACCATAATCGAATGTGAATTTATACACCCAAGCACTAAAGGCATATGTACCTTAATCCTGAATGGATAGTGTACCTCTAGTATACAGGCTATGGTCTTTGAATAAAATTAAAAGTGAAATCTAAAAGTGCAAGGTCAATATCTTGACTAGTTGGGATTGTGAGATCTCTATGCTAGTAGACACTACACCATATATATAGAATTCATGACTCCAAAAGGATTGCAAAATACCACCTTGATGGTTTTATAAGGTTTTATTTGAGAGAATCTTGGTCGAGTGTTTAATGAAAGTTGTTCTTTAAACTAAGATTTATTTTAATAAATTTCAACTCATTTAAATGGTATAAAGCTAGTATCAAGGGCTCAAGATGTAATTTGAGAGATAACACAGTAAATCATACCTAGCTCCAATTATTGGTATTCTATGAAAGGTAGTTATGTAAATCTGATGCTCAATGGATAGGGCTTAAAAAATAATTTAATCAGATTAAATTATTACGTTTGCTGCAAAGAATATTTAATTCAAGAGTACAACTTTGGACCTATAATAGAATGGACCAAAGTTGATAGGTTAGGCCTACTACAGTTATGAGATAACAGGGTATAGGGTTAAACATATTGGAGCTTGTAGTTAAATATGTCCATCAAGGTCCTCTGGGTAACTGATATGGATTGTGTGAACAAGGATTGAATTTAAGAAATTAGTTATATAATTTAATTGGGTTTATTAGAGAGTAAAGCCCAAGTATTAAGTTAAATACATTTGACTAATAAATGGGCTTATTTTTTTAATTAATTTGATTAATTAAATAATCGAGTATTTGGTCCAATTTAAATTAATTAGATTAATGGGCTTATAATTAATGTGATTAATTAAAAGCCTACACAAAAATTGAGTTAGACTTAAAGACTTAGTAAGATTAAGTTCTTATACAACTAGGACTATTAGTCTTAGAAGTGTAGAAAACCAGTTAAACTAAGCTAATAAGATTAGGATTACTAGTCAAAATTAGATAGGGATTAGCAAAGACATAAAATGATGAATTAGGTTAGTGTTGTGAGAGTTTAAGCAAATAAGGAACAAGCGATCACTTTTCACGTGGTGTCCTATTCATCGATCTCGTTCACCAAACACTGTTCATTAGTACTATTCACTTAGTAATGTTTATTGGTTATTATTCAACAGACACAATTCACATATTATTGTTTATCCCCTCACTATTCATCTGATATAGTCTAGTGATTTTAAGATGCCTACATGTCTCGTTTTGGTAGTTTTCAAACATACCTAAGAACTGAAGTGGTGAAAAAGCAAATCACAATTGTGAAGACTGTGCTCACAAGATATTGGCCCACAGGCTATTTTGCAGTCTTGAAGTGTTTAGAATTGGCACCGAATTCCTACACATTGATTCTCTAATCTCTCAATTTAATATAACTCTCTCTAGACTTAATGTATTATTTATGTTAATTGGATTTTAAGCTTAATTGCTCTTTCTATTGTATATAATGCTTCGACTTGGTTTTCTTTTCCTAAGATTTCAACTAAGAGTTTGGCTTTATATGTAATCCTTGGAAATCTATAGTTGTTCCCCAATGGGTGATATCCTCAAAAACTTTGGACATGTAGGAGGTCAGGTAATGTCTTTAAGCAAGACTTTCCAAGTCAGTCGAAAAATCCTTTTAACTACTTGAGAGATGTAGGAAATGGAACAACGCACACAACCCAAGGGAAAAAGGTGAAGATGATAAACTATGGTGAAACAGTTGAAATCATAGGTCCATCTACAGTCCAGCGGCGTATGCATACGCAGCTGACGTTTACGACTTTTATTGGGATGAAAAGTGGTAAACACAAATTTTTCATCCCCCGTTTCCTATTATTTACTTGGCTGTACGGGTGCATCAGCTGCACCCTAGCTTTTCCCTGAAATCATGTACGAAAGGACTAGCACTGGAGCTACGGAAAGCTATCCAATGTAATTTGAGGTATGAATCTCTTAATTGGTCCTTTGTTTACTTAAGCATATTAACAAAGCCACCACTGTAGTTTCCAATTGTGATTTTTCATAAGTTGTGATTTTTTATTTCATAAGTTATCCATATATGCATTGCTTTTGTTGGCTCAAGTTAGCTATGTTGCATGGTATTGTTGGTAGTTGCAAATTGTTATATGCTTTGAATAATTAATATGCACTTTTTTTTTTGACACATTAGCTGGTATTATTTTTTTTTCATATGTATATTACTTGTTGATTAAGTAAAATGTAGTCGATGGAAACTAGATTATGTACATATGAATATTGGGTTTAAAATTCTATGAAATATATTTTTTTTTTAAAAATGTAACATAATATTTGGCGGTTTAAAACCACCAAGTATTATATATGTTTTTTAAATTTTTTCAATAGAATACTTGTCAATTTTAAGCTGACAATTATATAAATATTCCTTCCAAAATCGAGTCACGTGGATATAGTACTTGTCAGTATTTTCTATCAAGAAAATGACAAAAAGAAAGTTTCATATGTTTGTGTTGGTTTGACCGACTAATATATGATGGAATACTTGTCAGGGCCATAGATGTCGGCCCCAAACCAACAATTATATATGCATATGTGTTGGTTTTAAACCAAAAGGCCATTTTTTATAGTAATCGTTGAGCTTAATGCTTTTAAATGCTTGATCACAATTTAAATGACTTATTTTGCATGTTGAAATTGGGAGTTAATACATGTATTTAGCTTCTTATGATGTACGCCATGAATTTAAGGAAAGAAAAAGATATGCCAACATGATTCATGCAGTTTTATCTATGAATTTCCATAGAACTTAATGAGCCTTTTTGCATATTTAATTTCACATAGAGATGTGGTGGGTTTATATGTGAGGGTATTTTTAGCATTACTCAAGTGAGATATTAAATATGTTAGGGATTTTTACTGTCAACTTGGATAATATTTCTTTGAGAGCATATTTTAAGGATTTATTTTGTCTTGGTTTTGGTGAAATCGGTTGCTTTAGTGTCTTAATCTCTCCATTAATTTTATTTTTACTTGCATTTTTATTTGCTTAAATTTCCAGTTTTCAATCTTTTCAAATAGAATTAAGACTAGAATAATTTCGATAATTAAAAGGATAATCAATCTATATAAGACAATGTTTTACTTTTCATTATATTACTCGATACAATTAGTATGCTTGCTATATTTGCGCATCACCTTTCACTCGTGTCAAGCATTTTTTGTAAGATATAAAAAAGGAAGAAGAAAAATTAGACCTTGATTGTAGATAATTATTATACTTAGAAATATGTATTTTACAAAGCTCAAAAAACACATTAAAACAGATACTATCCTAATTGCAATACAAAATTGAAAGCTATCCTCTCTTGTTGCATTATCTACCTCTTTTTAGTTCAAGGAGTCAATCCCCACTACCTAAAGTTTATCTCCAAGAAGCACTATGATGTGCTCTTCCACAACTGAGCTCTAGAAGTAACATCATAAATGAAATTGAGGTACACCCATTAGGAGTGAAATATGGGAGCAAAACAAGAAACAAGTAATGGAAAATATGAAAGAAGTGTAGATCAAAAGATCATTAAGAGGTTAGAATAATTTAAATGTGCTAAATGTGGGAGCAAAACATACTCAAAAACCTAGTCTAGATGTTTCTGAGTGATGTAGATAAGTACAACCTCCATCTCCCAAATTAAATCTAGATCATCTAAAATGCATGTAAAAACCCTCTAAATTATTTTTGAATAAAGAAAAGGGAGAGAATTTTAACTATAACAAAAGGGCTTGAAATATGATTTTCTGAATTGTCTTACTAGATTATGAATCTTAGGGTGATAAGGATTTCTAATAGTATCGAAATCATTTCCCTTTTGAAACTTATTGAAAAATCAAGATAATTAGATAAAATTTATATAAGAATAAAGATAGTTATACAAAAAGAACACGAGTTTGAGATTAAAGGGTTAGTTTGAGATTCACGCTTCTGAGAAAATAATTACTTATTTCTATATCAACAACAGCCCAAGGTGTTTGGTATTACTTTTTTATCTACATAAAAAAAAAGTTGCTGCAAAAATAATATACTTGTCTATTTTAGTCATTAATACATAATAAAAGTTACAACAACATCTCAAACATCTCCCTCTAGATTTTAAGAAGTAAAGCAATTTTCATAAATTGGTTTACCAAACACCATGCAACTTCTTTTATAAGATGATTGTTTATTTCTACAGCACAAAAAAAAAATTGTTTATTTCTACAACAACATCGATATCAGATTGGCCCAAAATCCTTTCAGAAGTGGAGGAAATTAGAAAATACAACATGGTTTATGGATAATAATGTTTAAAATGAGACAAGAATCATTTCAATAACAACTAAACTACTCTATATGTATCTCCCCCCACACTATGTGCCTGCAACATATGTATCATATTTATGCAATCATAGTTGGCCTCTTAGCAACCCGTATTAGACACACTAACCAAAGGGTTTCTAAAGCCCATACCGAACAAAATTCCAAATGTATAGGCTTTGTCATTTGATTTTGTTAAAATGAAATCCATAATACATTCATAAGCTCTTTTTTTAATGTTTCATAACTTAAGCTGCAGACATAGAACAGAATTTTAATTTCAACCAACCTTGTTTTGTAGATTGGGAGATTGAACTAATTCATTATCAGATAAACCCCTAACCATTGTTTAAATTATTATAGTTCTATAACTATAAACAAGTTTCCTTGTCTTTTTGGAGATGGGATCATTAATATTATCATAATAGGGATCTACATAGTAAAAAAATGGAGCAGCAATAGAAAGAGAGAGGAAAATAGGTATTATATATATATATATATATATATATATATATTGTTAGGACAATGTCACGTCTCCTGGTCAATCTATGTGGCATTAATGTATTGGCATTTAAGAGAAAACAAATCTTGTAATATTTTATTTTACTTTCTTGTTTTGAACTGATTCAGTTATATGTAACTTAGCTGGATATGGTTTCCAAAATTTGGATTTACATTCGAAGAGTTTGGATTTTATCTCACTTTAGGAAAGGATGTATATTTTGTTGATTTACTCAATATTCTAATGTGATTTATCTTTCCTATATGTGTAAGATTTACAGGAATTGATTATTAGGAAAGATCTTGAAGAATACTTGTTCAAGAAGGAAAGTTTGCTGGACAAGTCATTTATAACTAGAAGTCTCTTAAATTTAGCCACCAACATTTATGTGCAAGCTGTATGAGTTTAGCTTGAGTTGTGATAAGTCTTACTTACTTATCATGTTTATGATTAACTAAATGAGTAAGGTTATATGATTGGGAACGTGAAAAACAATTTGAGTGGGATTCAAATTATGGGAACTGCAGCAAGGAGAGAGTTGGTTTGCTATGGATGGAATTTAAGTGTTCAAAATATTGTTTATATCGGATAAGTGAGTGTGAGTGAATGGGGAATTCATCAACTGTAAAGTCCTAATCCTTATAAACGTGAACATCATAATGAATTACAACTTGGCAGCTCGTGGACATAGGCTGGTTATAGCCGAACCACGTTAATTTTTTCTGCACATTTTATTTATGTTTCGTTACATGTGATATAACTGCAATAATTCCGTTTTATGTAACTTTGTCTATAGCTTCAGAACTTACATATATATTATTACAAATTTTCTAGGGTTTATTTAATAGTACTCTTTTTTTTTAATTACTCTTACTTATTTTTCTACCACCATTCTTTGACAACCTCTACTATGATTCAATCCACTTTTCTAGTCTATCTTTTACACCTAATTGTTCATCTTTTTGTTGGTGTTGATTTGTTTGTTCTTGGTCAATGAACTTAAATAAGGAAAGGTTGGACGATGTGTGTTGAGGAGTGTTCATTCATGGATAAGGTAATAGGTCTAAGTGTTTGGGTTCATGCCAATTTTCCTAATGATTTTTTTAAAGGAAAAATCATGCTTTTCCTTATCAAATAATTTTCTTTCAACGATCAACATCATGATCGCCCTCATGAAGAACAAAAGTCAATTGTGAGCATCATGCTCACCTGAAGAGCAAAAGCGAAATGTGATCATACGGAAACAAGAGAAAGAGTCCTGGGATTAAATTGGTGGTAGAGAAGAAAATTGGGGGAGAATGATTTCGTTAAGTGTGAATAGGAACGCCTGAAATTAGTGTTTTGATGTTTTATGAGTGGTTGATATTAGGGATGGCAATGGGGCGGGGCGGGTCCGGGGCGGCCGGTACCCAGCCCCGCCCCGTTCAAATTTTTTTTGCCCCGCCCCGCCCCATTGCCCCGTTGCGGGGCGGGGCGGGGCGGGGCGGGGCAAAAAAATTTTGAACAAATTAGACCCGCCCCGCCCCGCCCCTAAACATTTATATTTTTGCAATTAACCCCCTATAATATTTTTATTTTTTGCAATCAACCCCCTATAAAATTTACAACCTCTAATTTTTATCATATTATTTTACTTACTGTCAACCCTCTAATATATTCAAACGTGTTACAATCACCCCTAATAATATCATTTAAGTCCTAATAGTTTATTTTTTATCATATACACCCTTATACTGTGCGGGGCGGGGCGGGTCGAACGGGGCTAAGTGTTAGACCCGGACCCTGACCCGCCCCTACCGGGGCAGAATTCTTTTGCCCCAGACCCGCCCCAAAACAGTTTTGGGGCGGGTCTTGCCCCGCCCCATTTGTCCGGGGCAAACCGGGGCCCCGGACCCGGCGGGGCAAATTGCCACCCCTAGTTGATATGAAAATAAATTAGTGAATAAATCATGATTATTTAATATCATAAACCCCTTGTGTAATTAGATAGTCGAAACTTTAGGGAAAAAGAGATTGAGGAACCAAGGTGCGCCTTATTGTCCTATTCTAGCCCAATCCAATTCTGATTTCTTTTGACAATTTAATTAATTGCATTGGATTTATTTTTTCACAATCCAATTGGATTGAGCAATTATCGGACTAGCTAAGTAGATTC
Source organism: Boswellia sacra (assembly GCA_013180625.2). Lineage (NCBI taxonomy): Eukaryota > Viridiplantae > Streptophyta > Magnoliopsida > Sapindales > Burseraceae > Boswellia > Boswellia sacra. The sequence goes on along the minus strand of SNVD02013553.1, from coordinate 15,026 downwards.
AATAATAAAGAGACCCACTTTGATGAGAAAGTACATGATAACAATATATCAAAAACTAATATCATATATTCATATTTAAATTTAAGAGGTAAAAATATATGTTTTTGTACATAATATTTATTGAAGATGTTGCCCAAGGTTTAATAAAATTAATATTTTATAAAATTGGATAGAATTAATTTAGATATAATATTTTGTAATTGGATGAAATTAGATTGGATTCAATTTTCAATATAGATTGAATTGGTTTGAAAAATCTAGGAGTAATACTATTTGACCCCCGTTTACTGTCTCACTAGCCCCCACTTTTATTGAAAAAGGATAATTTTGTTATTTCAAAAAAAAATTATGACTTATTAGAATTTTTGATAAGAAAGTGTAAATAATACTACATAATCCCTTATTAATGAAAATGCTTTTATAAATATTGAACTATGATTCTTATAAGTTAATCCAAAGAGAATGTAGGCTACGATTGGAATACTGGATCAATTTAATAACACTTTATAGATCTACTTTCTTTGATAGATGTTCATGGTTTGTATAAGTGAATTTACATGGATAGTTTGTAAGAATGGCACCACTCTTAAAGTAATAATTTTTTCCTACTCAACCGATATAAACCTACTCTTCTAAATACCTATTGGAAAAACCTAGAATAATGATACAAGTGGATAGGGTTGGCGATATAATAAATGATATGGTAGTTTTAAATTCATACAAAGCCATTGGAGATGTATAATTTTGGAAAGAATTTTGAGATATGTATCACTACTCGTAAACCTATAGCTCCCCACACTTCACATGCCTCCTAAATCATAGACTTTCTCTTATCATAGAGCAATTTCTCTCTATCCTACCTTTTTTTTCTCTCTCTCTCACTCTCTATTCTCATAATTACTTTTTGTTCTATTTTTTATATTTCAATCCTATATTTAACAGTTATAAAAGCTTGGTTTATTTATTTTTCAATAGAATTAAATCACACAAACAGGTTTTTTGAGGAAAATTTAGTTCTTTTTTTTTTATAGATATTTTGAAGAGTGCTCCCTATGTTTATCTTTTTTTTTTAATTAATAAGATCTCCACATGTTCTTTAGACTCACAATATTGTTTTGAATTTTTTTAATCCTTCTGAAAAAAAAAAATTGGCTACGCCACTGGAAAGAACATCATGCTCCTTGTTGATTCATGATTAATTGACATAATTTTATTAAGATTATTAATTTTTACATTTTATTAAAATTAATATTTTTATTTTCATTATATAAATTTATTTATTTATATAATTTTTTGGACAAATTATGGGAGTGCCTTACAAAGTGATACTTGTGCCTTTGTCAACCCAACCAATCAAAATTCACTAAATAAAATTGGATTAGAGTGGTAGTGCAAAACTCCCCTTCAGTTGGGAAACTGTGTTCTACTTTTGTCAACTCCCATGCAAGCCATTCAACCAAGTCTTTTCACCTGCAATCATTTGACCTACACAAAACAGCGCATAGAATCTAACTTAGGTGTTTAATTTCTATGAAGCAAAAGGAAAAACATACACTCACTGCTTAATGTCGTTGTTTTGTGACATCCCAAATTTTTCACATGCTTATGACCTTAACATGTCACAATAACTACATTATTGTATATGTGTGTGTGCCTAAGAATATGTAATAAATTAAATTACTGGAGGGCCCAAATGAACAATTAAGGGAGTTCAAGGGCTGAATTTAATTTTTGGTTGATATTTATCTATAAATACATGGGTAGCCTCTGGAAAAACCCATTTTTCTCCCCCTTTTTCTCTAAAACATCCAGCCCTCTCTCCCTCATATTCCTTCATCAAATTTGCAAGAAACTGAGTAGGAAGAAGAAGAAGAAGGAAGGAAAGAGGTACAATTCCATCTCCCTTTCAATAATCTTGTGTTATTTCTTGTGTATTTGGAAGAAATTAAAGGGAGTTAGTATGAATTTCGGTATAATTGTGTTATGTATGTTCTGAACTGGTTAGAACCATGGTTTTATATGAGTTGTGGAGGATTTGGATAGTGATAAGAGGCTAGAATTGATGATGGAGTTGACTTCTGCAGAATTTCTATACTGAGCAGCATAGGATACGAAAATTGCTATAAATTCTATAGTTGTTTGCTTTCTATGAAATTTTTATATGCTAAACTAGACACATCAAGGATTGTATAGAATTTTTAATCACTTAAAAATTCGAAGTAGGTGAATTTTTTAAGTTCTGGAATGAAATTCTGACTTCCCCTGTTTTGAAAAAGAGGGTTGTGGGGGTGGTTGTGGGGGGGAAGGAGAGGGGGAGTGGTGGGTGGATGAACTTGAATCGAGGGGTCAAACCTCCATAAAAATTCATGATTTTTGGTATACAAACCCTTCCTAGTAAACTGTAAATTTTAATTGAATTTGGAGCTTTGTATGAATTGATATGAATTTTCAAAGTTGCGCACTTTAAACTGAAAATTCTTACTTTTAGAACAGAGTAAACGGTATAAAATGCTGTTGACTAACATAAACTCCTTAGAATGTTGTGATTTGTGGTGAAATGACTTCCATATGTGTCTAGTTTTAGACTAGAAAGATTGGTAGAAAATTGATTATTGTATAATTTTATAAAATTCCTCAAAGTTGCACTACTTAGTTAGGAGGTCTGCAGGCAGATTTGCTGTGTGAACAAAATTAAGGATTTCCAAAGAGTACATGGACTTATTTTGACTTAATAAAATTCATGGGATATAATGTATATGTTTACTTGAGTTTCATGAAATTTGGTGATGATTAGAGTAATTGCCCTCTTGTTATAATTGTCCAACCCATATGTGTATTACAGTGGGTTTTCTATGATGTTGTTGATTGGGTGAATTCTCACTAACCTTTAAGAAGTTCAATGATTTCTAGGTGGAAGTCGCAATCAAGAGGCGAAGCTAATAAGATAAGTAAGCTAAACTCTTTCTGAGGACACAATAAAATTGTTATTATGCTTCATGTGATATGTGTATAATGTGATGTATCTAAATGTTAGTATTGTAGCCATTAAGTGATGTGGCTGTGATGACTAGAAAGCTTGACTTTGAGCTCTTGAAATGTGAACTTAAGCATTGAATGTGATGTGTTATGATTGATATGAAGGTTAAAGCTTTGCTTATGAGTTTGAATGTGAAGGTTGATAAGGAAGGCATGAATTGTGATATGAAATGTTGTGAATGTAATGTGTTGTGATAGTTAGAAAAGCTCTAAAATTAAATATGACGGGTTGTGATACTTGGAGAGTTTGACTTAGAGCTTCACTTATGTAATTGAAATTGGAATTGTGATATATGAATGGCATGCCTTACCTTGGGACTTTGAATGTTCATTATGTAATTGTGTACACTTATGCATAAGGCACCTCTTGAAGTTGTATGTGTGAGCGACCTCTTGGGAGTCGAAATGACCGCAAAGTGTCACACACAACACAAAGTGTTACATGTGAGAATATGTGTGAAATGTGAATATGTATACTCTAATTGAGATTCAACTCTTGAAGTTTCGTGTGTAAGCTACCTCTTGGGGTTCAAATTGATTGCAAAGTACCACACACAACACAAAGTGACGTATATGCGATTTGAATTGTGTTATATGAAGGCATGCATCAATGTGTGATGGGTTATGAAATTGAAATTGCATGCCAAGTCTATGGGAAAATATTGAACGTTTAATGTCACCTCTTGAAGGTATTGGACCGCAAAGTGACCCATGCTTGTGAAGCTAGTATCCGCGTTATAGGTTAGGTTGTGGAAGTGTCCGCCCAAAGTTAGTGGACACGTTTCGGAACGCAAAGTGCTACGGGCCACCTCTTGAGGTTCCAAAAACAAAACTGTTAATGTGTGATTATGTCCCAAAGTTGGTGGATGCATTTCAGGATGCAAAGTGCCACGGGCTACCTCTGGAGGTTTCGAAAACAAAACTGCGAGGACACAAAGTTACATAGATTGGGCCACTTCTTGAAGTCCAAATCAAATAATGGGCTAGCTTCAATATGTGATTATGTGTGATATATGGATCCCCAAGGCTTCATGTGATTAAATGTGATATGTGATATATGTGTGTGTCCTTAAGGCTATTTAAGATAAAAGATTGATTATGAATAAGGCTATGTGAAAATGAAAAAGGAACACATAGGTATGTGTGATTCGTCCTAATAGAGGCGTATGTGACATGAGACAAGTACATGTGGTGGTGTGTTTGTACGTGTATGTGTATATGCGATAGGATGTGGCCTAAAAATGGCATATGTGAATTGAGACATGTACGTGTATGTCTGTATTTGTCATTGTATATGAATGTGTATGTGAAATAAATAAAAGGCACATATGAAGAAAGTGAATGGTTTAAAAAAGTCATATTTGAAATGTGTCACACACGTGTATGTGAATGAGTGTGTATGTGTGAATGAGTGTGTATATGTGAGGAGCTTTGACATAGGAAAAGCCATGTTCGAAAGTGAAAATGAATATGTGTGATTATGTGATGTGAATCGCCTAAGAGAGATATGTAATATTTTTACAAGTGATGCAAATGAGTTAAGCTTGCTGGGCCAAAATAGAAAAATGGTCCAGGAGCGCAATACCATTGGCGCAGGAGTGTCATGATGTAATCCAAAAACAACCCCAACTAGAAAGTTGGTGCCCCTGCGCCAACCCTATTGCATAGGAGCGCAATCCATTAATAGTGAATACTATCCTATGACTTTTGAAGTAAGTTATTCCTTGCATATAAAATAAGAAATGAATAGTAACCACACCGTAACTCATTTTTTATTATTGGTTTTTATGATTATAGTATTTTAATTGGCTTATTTACTGAGTTATATACTCACTAAATTTTATTGTGTGTCTCGGGTAATTGTGGTTGCTCAAGCTTTGGAGGATTTTGACAGGACAATGACAAAGTTCCTTTAACAAACATAGGTCGCTTCCATATTATTTTGTGTTGATCTACCTTTTAAGTCATAGTCTGGACCTTTAAGGTACAAGGTGTTACATGTTTCGTGCCCCTCCTTCACATCATTAAGTCATCAAGTCGCAATAAATTAACTCAAATATCCTATCAATCATTCCATCTTTTGACAAATAAAAAAAAAAGGTTCTGACATCTTTTATCCTGTCAAAATAAATTTATTATCCCATTTCACAAATTTGAATAGAAGTGGCCCCCTTTTTTATTTTTTTATCAAATATATCTATAATTTATTAGAATTAAATTTTGAAATGTTGTAATTATTTTAAATTTAAATTTTTGCGTTAATTTAATATGATATTGAACCTAAATTAATTGAATTCTATCAAGTAAATTAAATAATAGTACAAGAATAATACTACATCTACAATCAAATCCTACAATCAACTACTTACCACTGGAGTTGGCACAATCTATTAGACTTTCGGTAACTAAATTTTTTGCAACAAGCAACGATTTTATTGCAAAAAGCTTTATTTCACAATGAATATGTCATTTCATTGTCGAATGTACAATAAATAGTCTACAAGTCTTTTTTGCAAAGAATGAAATAAATTTTGAGACAAAAAGTTTTGTTGCAAAATGGTATGAATAGAGACGAAATATGAGTTTGTAGCAAAATATATCTTATTATTTTTGTCCATATCTCCCAAAGCTTTTAGCAAGAAAATAAGTAAAATGTTTTGCTTATAATTTTGCAACAAATATTTTTAGTTGTGGATAAGTAGATATTAATTTTGAATACCTATTTTGCTATAAAGATGACACATTCAGCAAAAAAAAAAAAAAAAATTGTTTGTAAACATATTGTTCTACAACAAAAAAATTTTGTTGCAAATTAGTAAATAATTAATTTGTTTAAATATTTTAAAAAAGAAAACTTCGGTCAACAAAAGCAATTATGTGAGGAAACAAACTTTTTGTTTGGAAATGATTTAATAGGCAACAAAATTGATTTTGTTGCAGAAAATGTTACATGCTGTTGGTAAATTTTTAGTGCCCTTCCTGTTGCAAAAATAAAATATTTTGGAAGTAAAGTCATGAATACATATAAAAAAAATCTTGATAATTGCTAAAAAAATTGAGCTTGATGTTGTGATTACTAGGATGACAACTGGGTGGGGTAGGGGTGGGGAGGCCCTCCCCATCCCCCACCCCATTGTTCAATTTAACCCTCATTTTCTATGTTTTTTAGAGCACGGGGTAGGGGTGGGGAATTTCTTTGCGGGGAATATTTTCCCCGAACCCACCCCATTCCCCATACCAATATCTTTTATATATTTAAATTTAGGATTTTAACAAAATATATAGCATTTTATTTTTAGACAATAATATAATTTTATATTTTTTCAATAATCAATATATTAAATGTCAAATAAAATAGTATTTTTAACTTTATATATTTTTTATGTACAATAGTTTATTATAAGAAAATAAAAATAACAATAAATTTCATATTTTATACATAATGGTAGGGTGCAGGGTGGATGTCGGGTGGGGTGAGGTGGGGTGGGGGAGGTAGTAGTAAACCCATCCCCACCCCATCACGATGTGGCCATTAAAATTCTACTCCATCCTCGCCCTATCCCCATGAAAAGTACCCCCATCCATACTCCAATAGAGATGTTTCCCGCGGATCCCCAACCCTATTGTACATTTTGCCATCCCTAGTGATTCCCTATGGATGGCCTTACCCCGACCCCAAGAAATTACCCTGGATTTTTTCCAGGATCCATGGCCCCAAAATTTCGTGGGTTTGCAATTCTTTCTTTTTCTTAATTTTCTACTAGTATTTAAATTGGCAGCATTAGCAACAAAATGAGATATATTCTTGTTGTGAACGCATTGTAGAGCCATCTCTATGTCACGGTTCAAGCCTTCGCCTTGTGGTTTAGTTGAATGGAAAATTTGTGAATTATTATACTATGTGCATTTCAATTTTCAAAGAAGAGTGTTAGCTTGGCTTAAAACTTGTGAAGTCCTCCATCACTCCATCCCCGGCTCGAATCCTTTTTTGTAGGGATGACAAAAGGTAGGGTAGGGTAGGGTATGGCAGTATCCATACCCTACCCTTATTAAAAAATTGATATCCATACCCTACCCATACACTTCAAGGGTCTTAAATTTCATACACATACCCTACCCATATCCACTACTGAAAAACCATACCCTACCCATTTATAAAAGGGTACCCATAGTTCCAATTAAAAAATAATATTAATAATTTAATTGCATTGAACAAAGTCCGAATATGACTCAAAACTCTAACTAACAAAAAAAAAATGCTTAACTAACAAACATGATCTTCTTCTTACAATTTATCCCAAAAATAATTAACAAAAGAAAAAAACTAAAAGGACCATAAAAAAGTAATGCTAAAACCCTTTGAGATCTTCTTCTTGCAATCATCAATCATGATTTTAACCCTAACTCGACAACTCCTATAACATCAAATGATGAAACAACAATTAAATTTAGTATTAAATGTATTTTAAGTTATATTAAAACGATATAGTTTTATAATTTAGGTATTAATTTTTTATATTTTTATTTAATTAATATTAATAATTTATTTAATAGGGTATATAAAGGGTATGCAGTGTATGGGTAGGGTGTTTAAACTCATACTCTTACCCTACCTATACCCTTTAGGGTATAATTTTTCATACCTTTACCCTATCTAAATCTATAAAGGTGATATCTATACCCTCTTTATTAGGGTATGGGTATGCGGGTACATGGGTACATAGGTAAAATTGTCATCCCTACTTTTTTGTGTAGTTTAAATAAATTTTGTGAGGATTTACGTAAATTGCTAAATGAGTCACCAATTTGGCTACAACAAGCATTTAGGTCAGTGGTACCTTATCTACAAAGTGCTTCTATTTGCAGACCCATTCCCGGGTTTGAACCACGTCCTATACCATATATTTTGAAATATAAATAAATAATGGATTCGACTCTAATTAAATTAAAATTTTATTATTAAAAAGTAATTAAATGATTAATTCTTCCAATCTAACATAATTGGGCATCAAATTGATAAATAAATTACTAATCAATCATATCATAGTATTTGACATTAATTAATTATTTATATAATTGATTAATTCTTTCCATAAGTTTATTTTCATAATAGTCTATTTCTACATCAAGTTATTAATTGATTTCCCTAGTTATGGTTAATATTTTCCAAAATAGGGTTCTTTATATCTAAGATTATGTAACTTTCATTAAAAATCAATCTCATCATAGTAAAGATTAATTAATTATTACTATATAATAAATAAATAATTTAATTATGTTAAATTAATTCCTTCCCATCTAAGATTATTTAGTTAATTAAGTTCTGTAAACTAATCACTAGGTAATTAAATTATTTATAACAATAGTTAATTCCCTATATAGTTGATTTGTTCTCTCCACATTATAATAAAAGTTTATAATTATATCAAATTATTAACTGATAAGTATTAAAAAACTAATTTGTTCTCATATAAGATTATTTAGTTATGTTAATCACAAGTCCATCATAATATATACAGTAAAGCTTAATTTCCTACCTAAGTATTTAATTATCACCATAATTTTAGATGAAATAATAATAATAATAATAATAATAATAATAATTCATTTTCATATTATATTTTATACATAGAAAACATAAATTTATTAGTTCACCTGTTCTATTTTAGTCACGAATCTTTTAAGTTGAATTGATATATTATGATAAAATTACATATATTTAATTTTTTAGAATTTTCTTAAATGATAACTATCCATTATAAAAATTTAGAATTTATATACCACTTAAATTTCATCAAAAAGAATTGTTTAAAATCATAGATTTTTTAGTAAGCTTGTGCGAATTATTACTTAAAAAAAGAATGAAAGATTAATTTATTAAAGATTAATAACCAAATAAAATATTTATTTTTTAAATTAATAGAATTATAAAGTATCATAATAATTGTTTGGGTATTAAATAAACTAAAATTTTTTATAAATATCATATAATCATTAATTATTTAGGTATTAAATCCCGCTCTAAATTTTTACAGTGTAACATATATTATATATAATTATATTCAATCAAACTATGTGTATACATTTTTTTTTTATTTGAGTCCTAATGAATTGACTACATATAGAAGAAGTTGTAATTTACAACTCAATTACAACTCAATCAAATAACAAGTAATGATTTTTTTAATTTTGGATTAGATTAACTTCAAAGTAAGGTAAATATAAGTAAATTGTATAAGTTAATATACACTATGATGAAATTGGATGAAAGTAAACTTAGTATACAAGTTATTTAACTGTTTTGTTAGGTTTAGGAACTTTTATCTTTTTTCACTTAACACTCATAGACTTTTTAACACTTATAAACACTTAATTTTAATAACTTAATGATATGTTTGTTTTTAACTTTTAATGATATTTGTTTTTAATTTTTATATAAGTGTTAAGTGGATCAATTAATTTTGGTGTGATATTTTTACCTTAGTATTAATATTTAATGTAGTACATACCCTAAAATTAAATACTTAACAAAAAATTAAATTAAAATATTACTAACAATAATAATCAATCATTGATAATAAGATTACCTATTATAAAAATAAATAAATTTTTTAATAAGGTAAATGTATTATGTGAATTAAATATATTACCTATTATAAAAATAAGTAAATTTTTTAATTTAGTAAATATATTATGATGAATTAACAAATGTTTTTATAAATAAAGAATATTTTACCCCTATTTATTGTTTTGAGTTTTAAAAATTAAAAAATTTGATTTTTTTTGAACAACTGCCCTAGTTCGGCGATTGTTGCGACGCCACCACTATCTGTTGCCCCTACCACTAATTATTTTGCGCATTCGATGACACCTTCCATACCAGAATGAACCTCTCAATGCGATCTATAGCTATATGATATTATTTTGGCCATTCAAGACTTTTTTTAATTGGAAATCTCGAGAAATAATCGGTCATCGAATTTTCCTTGGCCTCCAACAACCAAAATATCACTTATTTCCCAAAAATTGTTTAATAGACAGCTAGATCATGTCTTGAAGATCATTTTGAGTTTAGCAGTGTTTCAAACGCATGCCATTGACTATTTCTAGCAACATACCGATGGCGGCAATGGCAACCACTGCAAGGATAGCTGTTTAAATTATTTTAAAATTTTAAAATAAGAAAGTAAAATAAATTAATAGTATATAATTGTATACTATTTAATTAAAATAATATTATTCCTAGACTTTTATTATATAATTTATTAATTAAATATAAGGTGCAATTACAAAATAAAAATTTAATAGGATATTCAATCACTTTTTTTCATATTTAAGTGAAAATTTTTCACTTTTTAAAATAAGTGATATACCATCGAAAAAAAGTGAACATTGAAATAATTTACTTAAATCTTATTTCTAAATAGAATTAAGTGAAAAGTGAAAAAAAAGGCCTTTTAGTGTATAATTGCTTAAATTAATTTTTAATTTTATTAAAATGTTGATTATGTTAAATTAGTTATTTTCAGGCTAGATAATTTGATATTAAATTAATAAATAACTAAATTAGGATCAATCAAATTGTATATAGCAAAAATCAATTCTCTATATAAATTATTAATTCTATCCTTATTACAATAATAATCCATCATTATCAAGTTATTAATTCATTATCCTAAATATAAAATTAATAAACTAATTCTTTTGAATCTGACATTAATTCAATTACTAATCTAATCATGCTATATATACTAATTTAATTACTAATCTAAAATATTACATATACTCTATGGCAAAAATTAATTCCTACATAAACTTTTCTATTAATTCAAATACTAATTTAATCGTACTATACATACTTAGAAAGCTATTGTTTAAGATTAATTGATTTCAAACAACATAGTTATACTACCCTATATAATTTCTTTTTTAATTTTAGGTAAAATTATAGTACTGTATGATTATATATATATATATATATATATATATATATATATATATATATATTAATTGATTGTTAATCAATGTAATATAATTAAACTTAGTTTGGATAGAAAATAACCATTAATGGGTGTTAATCTCATCATGCTTCTTTAAATTGGATGAGTAAATTGATTGATACTATATATATAATAGAACCTCTTTAATTAACATTAATTATATTGAAGATGTAGATGCAAATTTTACAAGAATGTTTGTCAAATTTGCTAATATTTGTGCAGTTTAAATATTAAAGATCTCTTGCTTTATAATGAATGAATGTAATGTTTCTTCAAGATCCTTCTTAGGGTGGTGAACATAAGGTCCATGATCATGAGAATTTTGAAAATTTTTATGTGTTTGAAAAGGGACTTATGAAGATTGTGCTTGATTGTCATTCTTCTAACCAAAATTAGGATGGTTTCTCCAACCAGGATTGTAGGTTTGTGGGTATGGGTAGGGATGGCAAAACAACCCGGCCGGGTCCGGGGACCCGGAAAATCCGGTCATCCGGGGCCGGGGAATTACCCAGAAAACCGGGTTAATTGGCCGAGGCCGGGGTCAGATTTTTCTGCCCGACCGGGGCCGGGGCCGGGGCCGGGGTGAGGGTGCCGGGGCCGGGGACCGGGGATTAAACCCGGGGTATGCAATTAAAATTAAAAACTTTATCAATTTAATCCATTAATTTTCAATTCTTATACATAACCCCTTAAACCATTTAACTAAAATAACTCATAAATAAAACCCAACAACTTCGGCACAAGCCAAAGCCCAGCCCCAGCCCACCTTTTTTAAAAAAATTAAATAAGGAGAGAGTGCAACAAAGGGGATTTGAACACTTTCCCTCAATAAACAAGTCTAAGACAGCCACCACTGGACTACAACTGATTTTGCAACTAAAAAAGCAATATATATTTCTTATTCTTTTAGATAAATTAAATAAGTTCCAAAAGTTTGCTTCAAGGGATTCGAACCAAATCCCTGTTATAAACGATAAGGGAAGGAACCGCTGGGCTACAACCCGCTTTTGGAACAAGAAATGCATGCAATAGGTATATAACCAAAAGCGAAAAGAAAAAATTTTTCAAAAAAATTATATAACCCGGGTTTTAATCCCGGGTTATTTGAAAACCCGGCTCCGACCGGGGTACCCCGGCCCCGGCCCCGGCCCCGGAAAAAAAATTCCGGGGAATTTCCCGGGACCGGGGCTCATAATCAAAGCCCGAGGCCGGGGCCGGGGACCGTCGGCCCCGGCCCCGGCCCCGGGTTTTGCCATCCCTAGGTATGGGTTGTGATTTGACCTTTTGAAGTTGTTTGAAGCATTGACTTGTTTATGAAGACATTCCCTAAAGGTAGGCAAAGTTGGACAATCATCAGTAGGATGATCATTAGTATTACAAATGTGACAGACAATTTCTTGAATAGTTTTCAATTGACCACTCTTTTTCATTTCTAAAGCCTTAACTTTTCTAACCAAGGATGCATATTTGGCTTGGAGATCATGGTCTTCCATAAGGTTGTAAATGCCTCTACTAGATGTTGAGGGTAGGGTTTTGCTTGGTTCCTTATAGGTGCCAACAGTGTGCCAATTTTGGGCATTTTGTGCTAGTAAGTCTAGGTACTCCATTGCTTCATCAAGCTCTTCATCTCTAAATTGTCCATTACATATTAGTTCTACTCTTTGCCTATCTTCAGGTGTTAAACCTTCATAAAAATTTGAAACTAGTTTTCATGTTTCAAAACCATGGTAGGTATTAAGTAATTACCTTATACATATCCTAACATTGGTGAAGGATCTCTCTTTATTTTTGAGTGAAAGTGTTGATTTGCCTTTGAAGAGAATTTGTCCTATGGGAAGGCAAATTTTTTTCAAACTTGAGATCTCACAAGACTCTAGAACCTATTTGATCACTACTCAAGGTTAAATCCTAGGCTTCACAACATAAAATAAGTGATTTAGGCCTTCTTTGGATCGATTGAGCCTTTCAAGCCCACCTATACTTACTTCATCGTCACTAGTATACCCTATTCAGCCTAATTAAGCATTTTCTTTGTCTAACCACAAAATTTATCCTAACACTAGAAAAATTTTCCTTACATAGTACCCTTCACTCATAACATAAGAACAATCTGGAAAAGAGCATTGAGAGCCATGCTTATGGGGGAATGAAGGAAGTTGATAAGTTTTTGTGCAATTTTGAGCTCGAAAAAGAAGAAAAAAGAAGAAAAGAAAGGAGAAAAACAAAGAGAGAAAACGGAAAAAAGAAGAAAAAGAAAGAAAAAGAAAAGAAGAGTGCTAATCGCATTGCATGTAAAGTTTAGGGGTGTAGTCACTCAAAATCAAAAGCAAAGCAAGCATGGTGTGTGAAAACTCAAAGCTTGGGGGTACAAATGGAAGAAGTTGATGCTTTTAATTAAAACCTAGAATGGATGTATGATTATGGGTGAGATAACCTTATAGTCTCCTTTATCATACCTTGACCCTAGCCAAAAGAAAATAAATATGTATACATTTATATATTACAAAATTTAGAAACCATGTCTAAGGATTAATTGCGTTGGAAAGTTAGTAGACTTAGGCCCATGAATTAAGGCCTTGTATATATATAAGGGAGGATTTTTCTAGAATAAGAAGATAGAAAAAAAAAAGACGAGTCTTACGGTTATAGGGAGAGGGAAAGAGAAGAAGGAGAAGAAGAAAAAGAGAAGGAAGAAAAAGAGAGGAAAAGAAAAAAAAATCAAAGAGGTGTATAAGCTTGGAAATCAAGTAGGGATTTTCAAACACTATACTTACATCGTGTTATGTATTTTGTTGTTTTGATTGATATTGGTTTGTTATGCATATGACTTATTGTAAATTGATTGTTTTGTTGCTTGGATAATGAATTATGTGTGAAACTACTTATTGTAAATTGATTGTTTTGTTGCTTGAAGGATGAATTATGTGTGAAAATTAAGTGCTTATGAAGTGAAGTAGAGGTTGTTCTTGAGGGGAGTTGTAGTTCATGTGACTGCTCTGTGTTATTTGAGCTATCACATTTTTCTAGATTGTGAATTGTATAATTTTTTATTTGTTTAGAAAAATAGACATATGAAGCTTTAAATAGACACTGATTTTATTGAATTTGGAGTTAAAATGGATTTTTGGTGAATTTTTGAAATTGGAGGTCAAAATCTGGAAATGAGATGATTCAACCGACATATTCGTGTAGGTTCATAGCTCTGGATTCAGAGACTGACATTTCATTCAACACTACTTGACACTTACGTATCGAGTGTCGAGTGGGATGAGTCGAGTGTCGGGTGTGAATATGTCGATGAATATGTCGGTTCACAACTTTGGATTCAGAGACTGATATTTCATCTGACACTACTCGACACTTACGTGTCGAGTGTCAAGGGGGATGAGTCGAGTGTCGAGTGTGAATATGTCGAGTGTCGAGTGGGATGAGTCGAGTGTCGGGTGTGAATATGTCGAGTGTCGAGTGGCTGCTACTTAGTGTCGAGTGGCATGAGTCGAGTGTTGGGTGTGAATATGTCAAGCGTCATGTGGCTGCTGCTTAGTGTCGAGTGGCATGAGTCGAGTGTCAGGTGTGAATATGTTGAGTGTCGAGTGGTTGTTGCTTAGTGTCGAGTAGCATGAGTCGAGTGTCGGGTGTGAACATGTTGAGCGTCAAGTGGCTGCTGCCTGGTGTCGAGTGACATTTGTCGAGTGTCGATTGTGCACATGTCGAGTGTCGAGTGTCTGTCGTCGAGATAGTGTCGCGTGTTGCATGCAATACTTGACATGCAGGTGTGAGTGTCGAGAGTCTAGTGTCGAGTGTCGAGCGTCTAGTGTTGAGTGTCGAGCGGAACAGTGTCAAGTGTCGAGCGAAGTTACAAAATCGACCCGAACCGCATTCACACTTCCTGAAAGTCCTAGATTTTTCATAAAAATTGTATTTCCTTGAGATTTATTTTAGAGATTATATTGAAAGGTCGTAAGTATATGCATTGGACCTTGGATGGGC
>SNVD02013549.1:0-81771 GCA_013180625.2 Boswellia sacra | reverse complement strand
TGAGATTGGCCTTTCGTCACCTCGTACTGAGGGATATGACGAGGAACTTAATCATAGAGGCCTTCAACTCAACCTAGATCTCCTTGAGGAGGAAAGGGATCTCGCTAGTGTCAAGGTTGCTGCTTACCAAGGGAGGGTTGCTCGATATTTCAACTCCAAGGTTAAGCGCCGGTCTTTCCAAGTGGGAGACTTGGTCTTGAGGCAAATACTGCAAAGTACCCGAGATCCCACTGATGGAGCACTAGGGCCCAACTGGGAGGGTCCGTATCAAGTCAAGGCAGTCATCCGACCAGGCACCTACAGACTGAT
Organism: Boswellia sacra; assembly: GCA_013180625.2. Taxonomy (NCBI): domain Eukaryota; kingdom Viridiplantae; phylum Streptophyta; class Magnoliopsida; order Sapindales; family Burseraceae; genus Boswellia; species Boswellia sacra. Next base: position 81,462 of record SNVD02013549.1, on the reverse strand, counting down.
CACCATGGATGGACGGTTGCTCCGTCATCCATGGAATATTGAGCACTTGAAGAAGTACTTCCCGTAATCTCTCTATATATGCAGTAACTCCGCCCAGGAGCTTATGCATGTATAACAACTCCCATAGGGAGACCAATAAAGAGATTATCAAAAAATTGCTCAGATTATTCAGAATTCTTGTGACCGCACCTCCTTAAAGCACATTTATGATCAAATTGCAAATCCGCCCCAAGATTGTATGCTGGAAACACTCACACTAGCTACTCCGTTCGGAAAGTGTTTTCCCTTGTGTCACTCTCTACCCCTGTAGAGTTCTACCTGGAGACTTCCCCCTGGAGTGTCCACTGATTTCCAGCCCACCCTCGTGGTACATGTACATATAGCCAACCAACAACCCAGGTTACTAGGTTCCGTGTAGTTGACATCCCCAACTACTATGCTAGGTGGCACGCTCCTACACTGCCACATAATCCTCCACTCCCCCATAAGTGGAGATCATGGCATGGAAGTAACCACCTCGAGTAACTTCCATCTTCCCTCATGAGCATAACTACCCATGAGTGGGATCATGGCATGGAATATAGGAGTTAACCTCCCATTGCCATTCCTATTCTCAAAGACATGGTTGAGCCCTCTCAACCACTAAGTTAGTGGGGAAGTTACATTTCCTACACCTTAGGAAACAACTTTCACCCCACTACTTCCTTATTTTTAGGAATCACACTCCTCTTGGATATGTGCCATGTTTTGAAGCTCACTAACACGCTCATATGCGTCATAAACCGCTGTTGCGCGCCTAGCGCACTTGCATGCTTTCTCCCAGTGCGCCCAGCGCCTTGCATGCCTTCCTCCTGCGTGCCCAGCGCTGGCATGCCTTCCTCTTGCGCGCCCAGCGCCTCGCATGCTTCCCCATGCGCGCCCAGCGCCTTACATGCTTCCTCTTGCGCGCCCAGCGCCTTGCATGCTTCCTCTTGCGCGCCCAGCGCCTAGCATGCTTTCCTCTTGCGCGCCCAGCGCCTTGCATGCTTTCCTCTTGCGCGCCCAACGCCTTGCATGCTTTCCTCTTGCGCGCCCAACGCCTTGCATGCTTCCTCTTGCGCGCCCATCGCCTTGCATGCTTCCTCTTGCGCGCCCAGCGCCTAGCATGCTTTCCTCCTGCGCGCCCAGCGCCTAGCATGCCTCCTCTTGCGCGCCCAGCGCCTCGCATGCTTCCCCATGCGCGCCCAGCGCCTAGCATGCTTTCCTCTTGCGCGCCCAGCGCCTTGCATGCTTCCTCTTGCGCGCCCAGCGCCTAGCATGCTTTCCTCTTGCGCGTCCAGCGCCTAGCATGCTTTCCTATTGCGCGCCCAGCGCCTTGCATGCTTTCCTCCTGCGCGCCCAGCGCCTAGCATGCCTTCCTCTTGCGCGCCCAGCGCCTCGCATGCTTCCCCATGCGCGCCCAGTGCCTAGCATGCTTTCCTCTTTGTTTTTTTTGCGCGCTCACAGCGCCTAGCAAAACATGCGTTTCTATTGCGCGCCCGCGCCTTGCATGCTTTCCTCCTGCGCTCCCAGCGCCTTAGCATGCCCGCGGAGGAAGATTATTCAAGTTTAAAATCCCGGAGCCTCCCGCGGTAAGCACGTCCGCTGAAGCACGTCCTCGAAGCCCATCCGGCGGAAAGCCCCCGCTGAGGAAAAAATTTAAAACTTGAAAAATCCGCTGAAGCACGCCCCTCGGATGAAGATTATTCAAGCTTGAAAATCCGCGGAAGCACACCCGCGGAGGAAAAATTATAAAAACTTGAAAATCCGCGGAAGCACGCCCGCGGAGGAAAGATTGTTCAAGTTTGAAAATCCGCGGAAGCACGCCCGCGGAGGAAAAAATATTAAAACTTGAAAATCCGCGGAAGCACACCTGCGGAGGAAAGATTATTCAAGCTTGAAAATCCGCGGAAACACCCCCGCAAAATAAAAATAAAAGTTTGAAATTTCGCGGAAACACCCCCACGAAATAAAAATTGAAGTTTGAAATTTCGCAGAAACACCCCCGCGAAATAAAAATAAAGGTTTAAAATTTCGCGGAAACACCCCCGCGGAATTAAAATAGGAGTTTGAAATTTCGCGGAAACACCCCCGCGAAATAAAAATGAAAGTTTGAAATTTCGCGGAAACACCCCGCGAAATAAAAATGAAAGTTTGAAACTTTGCAGAAACACCCCTGCGAAAAAAATTAAAGCTTTGAAACTTTGCACAAACGCCCCTGCAACAAATATATATAAAACTGTAAAATTTTGCGGGGAGACCCCTGCAGAATCACGTAACCCGCATGCATGGGTTACGTGATTTCCCTTTGGCCTTCGGCCACGCCGCCCGCGGCTCTCTCCCTCGCCGCTCGCCCAGCACGCCTCCTTGCGCCTTCGCCTGCACGCCCAGGCAGCGCGCCCAGGCAGCGCGCCCAGCGTGCCCAGGCAGCACGCCCAGCGTGCCCAGGCAGCGCGCCCAGCGCCCCGCAGCTTGCCTCTCCCTTGTGCCCCTCACGCACCTCGCCTACTTCTTCCCAGCGCGCCCAGCGCTCGCCCATGCATCTCCTGCGCCCCCAGCGCCCCGTGAGTTCGACCATGCGCACCCAGCGCCCCGAGCTCGCCCCTGTGCACCAGCAACTCAGGTGCTCGCCCCTGCGCACCCCAGCGCTCGCCCGCTTGTCCGTGCTCGCCCAGCACGCAGGTCGTCGCCTGCCTTGTGCACGCCCAGGCGCAAGGGCGAGCTGCCCTCGCAGCGCACCCAGGCGCATGCAAGGGCGAGCTGCCCTCGCAGCGCACCCAGGCGCATGCAAGGGCGAGCTGCCCTCGCAGCACGCCTCGCCCGCTTCTTTCTTCACACCCAGCATGCAGGCAGCCCCCCAGCTCGCCCAGCATGCATGCAGCCCCCCATGCACGCGAGCAGCCCCAGCGCCCAGCCCTCGCTGCTCGCCCTTGCACACACCAGGCTCGCCCCTCGCCCATCGCGAGCTCGCCTGCATGCTTGCCTTCGAACACGCGAACTTCAGATCTTCAGTCTGACGCTCTCCCAACTGAGCTATCCCCGCGACCACATGGTTCGGTAATTGCTCCCGTGATCGCCTCTGCCTCTCGATCTTTCTCCGTGGAGCAAGCAGGACCCTTGATTGTTGCGGTAGTTCAGCAATTGCTGGAGTTTGCGCTTTGCTATTTGGAGAAATCAAAGTTCAATAGCGATCACTTTTGTTTACAGAATAATGCAATACAACCTTTGGAGATAATATTGGTTGATAGGATGGATAGAGTATCCGAACAAATTACAACTAAACTCTGTAAATAGCCTGGTAGAGTTGCTGTCAGTTGTTACTAGCGATTTTGGTGATGTTGTGTTGGTTAAGTGCTTAAAATGCAGTCTTCAAGGTGGTGCCAGTTGCTCGAGGGAAGAACCAGTGGATAAACTTATAATGACATTAGCATCTGATGATGTTAAGAGAACCTCTTCTCGCAAATCCGAAGGAAATGTTGCAATTATGGAGATTGTATCCATTTCAACAGGCTGGCCTTCAAGTTCCTGAGATTGATGAAGCCTTTGCGCTTGCTGTTGTGCCAGAACTTCTTCCCGGATATCTGGGGGAAGTGCTGCAAGAAATTCTGGATCAATATCTCCAGAATTTTGAGGTTCAGCACTTGAAGGCTGTGTCACTTGGCCCTGTTGAGTTGAAAGAACTTCTGCACGTAACTCCTCCGGGAGAGCTTCCAAGAATGCAGAAACACCATCATTGCTTATTTGCTGCTCCCTTGCTGGACCATCCTGATCTGCTTCCTGGTCAGAATTTTCAGAAACTTCAGTCACACTATGAAGGGGTGGATCTCGCCCACTTACAGGAGTAGAATTCCCAAAAGAAACATTTGTTCTTCTAATCCGAGTCACTTGTTGATCACCCAAAGAATAACTACATCGTCCCTACGCCGACCCATTGGTCAACATTGGCCTGGGGGGACTACTGTTATGGCCATAACGATATTGGGCCCAATTATTTCCAACACAGTAAGCCCATTACTGTGGCCCATTATCTGGGCCCATTATCTGGGTCCATTACAATGACCCAGCCCAGCTCAATTATTTATAATACGGTAAGCCCATTACCGTATCCCATTATCTGGGCCCATTACGGTAAGCCCATTACTGTACCCCATTATCTGGGCCCATTACAGTAAGCCCATTACTGTATCCTGTTATCTGGGCCCATTACAGTAAGCCCATTACCGTATCTCGTTATCTGGGCCCATTACAGTAAGCCCATTACTGAAGCCCATCATCTGGGGTCACTTACACTGCTTACCTCCAAGCCCAGAATAGCTAAATAGTCCCTACGTCGACCCGTTAGTCGACTTGGGCCTGGGGGGACTACTGTTATGGCCATAATAATATTGGGCCTAATTGTCTCTAACACAGTAAGCCCATTACTGTGGTCCATTATCTGGGCCCATTATCTGGGCCCATTATCTGGGTCTCACAATGACCCAGCCCAGCTCAATTATTTATGATACGGTAAGCCCATTACCATATCCCACTATCTGGGCCCATTACAGTAAGCCCATTACTGTATCCCATTATCTGGGCCCATTACAGTAAGCCCATTACTGTATCCCATTAGCTGGGCCTATTACAGTAAGCCCATTACTGTATCCTACTATCCGGGCCCATACGGTAAGTCCATTACCGTATCCCATTACATGGGCCCATTACAGTAAGCCCATTACTGTAGCCCATCGTCTGGGCCTATTATCTGGGTTCCACAATGGCCCATTCCGACTCCTATATAAACCCTCCGGAACGTTGCTCAAGGTAAGTTGACAAATGCACATTTTTTTGAACTTATTATCTCTCTACAATGCCTCTATTTTTGAGAGCTTCTCTCTCTAGGAATTTCTCTCAGAAAATTCCGGAGTGCCGGATACTGACTTGAGCGTCGGAGAGTCACCGCCGGCACCACCGCCGGAACCCCTGACCGTTTTTCTGTGCTCACAGGACCGGACCCGTCGCACGATCCGAGCTCTGACCCGCTCCCCCGGCCGTCCGAAAACCGTGCATCAACAAACTTGTTTACCCAATTATGCACGATTAAATAAATTAAATTTATATAAATTTTGATATAGAAATATTTTTATTATGTGAAATAAAATCACAGTGTAAAACTATTAGTTTTCAGGCATTTCAATTCAGATATTAAAATAAAAAAATAAACATATCATTCAGATTTTTATATTCAGACCTATTCAGATTTCAAACAAAAAAGACAATCACCCCCTAAGAAAAGAAAGTAAAACAAGTCTAAATAAATTTACACCTTAGTTAGCTTAGGAAATAGTATTGGTGATAAATTTAAATACTTGAGCGTGTTATGTGTCCTAACAACATGTCAAAATAGATGTATCTTATAATTGCTTCCTTCCAAGACATTTATCTTGAAAACTTACTTTTAGTTCATGAGACATGTCTCTAGCTAGGTTCTTGTGAAATGACATATACTTCAACGAGGTAGTGCATATATATTCAAAGTTTAGCTTCTTTTTAGAGATATTAAAAAGTTACTTCTACCTTTTGCTTTCAGGGGGCGCAGAAGGAAGTCTAGACAAAGGTAAATATTTTAAGGATTGCTGAACATCAAAATATTATCAAACTGGTGGGCCATTGTGCTCTGGAAGATGAACTGTTATTGATTTATGAATATATGCTAAACAAAAGTGTGTGGCACGCCACTTGTCAAGTGAATCTGAGACAACTCTTTCTTGGGGCATAAGGCTGAAAATTACCCAGGATGCTACACGAGACCTGGCATACCTCCATGAAGGAATGGAATTTCAGGTAATTAGTTTATATATATATATATATATATATTGCTACACGAGACCTGGCATACCTCCATGAAGGAATGGAATTTCAGGTAATTAGTTTCTATATACATATATATATATATATATATATATATATATTGCAAGTACCTGACGTTTGTACTTGGCCAGATGGTCCAAATAATTCAAATACTAGCTAGATTGTTTGGTTAGTTTAGCTCTTAATTAGAATCAACTTTAAAAGGCTTGACTTAATGGAAGCACCATATTATTCTTCTTCTTCTTCTTCTTCTTCTTATTTTCTTTTTCTTTTTTCCAAAATTATTGGCGTATATACAAGTTATTTGGAGTGATTTCAATTCCTCAAACCTACATCTAGATAAACAATGGAATGTAAAGTTATGAAACTTCGGATTGGCTTGGTTGAGACTTATGGATAAACTATGTCAACTCTTCACTCAGGTATGCAGGACTGATCAAGAACCAAGATGACCCTTATCATACCACATCATACACATAATACAGTCGAACGTGCAAAGCCTAACTCTTGTCGGGATAAAATTGAATCTTTAAGAAGTTATGTACTCTTTTTTATGATCTTCTGCAAAGAATTTAATTATAAGAGTTTTAATTCTATTGAAAGCATCTGGCATATCACATTCTATTATAGAGGAAGCAATATATCTAATTGTAGGATGTTACAGATATGCAGACCTTGAATACATACACACTGAGTGTTTCACAACTGAAAGTGAATTATGGAGCTATGGAATTTTCCTCTGTAAGCTCATCACTGGTAAGTGTCCTGTAGATCAAAGTCAGCCTAATAAGGAATAAATGCTCTTGGTGACACGACTCTTCCTAAGCTACACGGGTGAATCTTGCCTTAAACTATGGATCAAAACTATTATTTACCACTTGTTTTTCTTATAAAGCAAACTTGAAATAAATTCAGGATAATATAAAATAAACTCCAATTATAATAACAAAGAAACTTTTCTTATCTATTACAACCATAATGAATTACACCATCATGTGGCTTGACCTCAAGGCATGCTAACTAAATCACACCTTGCTTTCACTCAAGAGCCAAAAAAAAGTTTTTTTTTTAAAAAAAAAGGGTGAGTACAGAACTCAGTGTGTGGTGATATGGATATATTTCTAAGTTAGTCTTTTAAAAAAAATTATATTATTATAAAATAAATCTTTGAAAATATTTACAAAAACTTATAATAGTTAGGACATTATAGAATAACATATCATCTAATCTTTTATAAAACTTTAGAATAAATGACTATTGAATGACTAAGTTCTTCAAAATACTTCTTCTTATTCTCTATACTTAAAAACAATAAAATAATGCATCTCTCAATCATATAAAATAATGCACTTGATAATCATACTGAAACATTTGTTTAAATACTATTTGAAACAAAAGACACAACTTTCAGTAAAAATCTTGTTTTAAGAAACTTTTGTAAATAATACTTGCTCATGAAAAGGAATAAACTTTAACTTGCATAGGATTTTCAAAATAATGAAGCTACTAAGCATGCATAAATTATCATCATAAAACTGATTCTGAACATTTATACAAATTTACTATCAACACTTCTTTCCTTAACTCTTTTTTTTTTTCCTTAACTCATATTAAAATATTTATAAAAAAACATGTTGATATACTAAACAAGTACCCCTGAAGCTGTCTGATCATACCTTATGAGATGTAACAGCATACAGGTTTATCTAAAACTCCTCATACTTGGCGAGATCCAATATTACATAGGTAGAGCTATATATATTTGACGAAATCTAACATTTCACAGGCCTACTACACTAGCTAGTCATATGCATGCATAGAGGTGCCCCTAAATGGCTAAAACGCCCAGATTATACAACTCAAAGCCTCTATGTATGTCCAAATGGGTCTGAAAGACTTTAATGAGTATATTTATAATTGAATTTGCTATCTCAATATCTAAGTGAGCTGGGAAGTACCCAGCTCAGTATAACATAATTGAATCTTTCTTGTCTTTGCTAAAAATGATTTAATTTCAACATTGCTTCATATGCTAAACCTTTGCTTTTCATGCAAATTTATCAAAATCTGAAAAATTTATGTAAGTTGAAGCTGAAAATATTTGAATTCTTTGAAATCCATAATAAACATCTAAAAGAGTAATTCCAAATACTTTAAGAAATTCTTGAACTAAATTGCTATGAAAACTTTAAATATCATGCTTTAACACTTTCTCTAGAATTGTAAAATATATCTTTTTGATAAACTAAAAAGCACTTTAAATATAAAATTTGGATTTTCTTCTTGAAATGCTATATCTTGTTTAAAACTAAAAATTACGTCTAGAACTATTTCGAAAGCTAACATAGAAATATCTTAATGATTGAAAGCAAGTGTCGTAAATAATGCTAAATATATAATAAAAAATTCTATGAGAACTAGCTTGAACACTCGTAAGTTTACTAAATTATTCTCATAAATATATCCATAAAATGTTAAATAACATCACTAAATATTCTTCTTAGTTGTTCTAGAAAATAAATCTTCATAATTTAGAGCCATCTAACATATTTAAAAATAACATTTAAAAATCACTATAACTAAATAAAATAATTTTTAACTCACAAATCTTGAGGCACAACTTGAGCTTCATTGTATCCAAGCAACTTTTCCAACTAGCTCATCATCTCATTCCCCCTTCAAAAGAAATTCTTCTTATCCTAATCATTACAAAGAACTCACATCAACTCATAATTAACTTAAAGGCTTAAGATTTCCCTTAAACAACTTGTTATCTTAGTCAAATCAATGGTAATTAACTCTGTTATCAGACTTATAAAACAAAGCATGTCAGTTTCCTGATTTTTAGTAGATAATATACTCATCTAACTGATCTCATATTTTACAAAAGCCATGTAGACACGCATATCTAACACCATATGAAATATTATAGCATTCCAAATTTGTTAAGCACTTCAAATAATTTAACTTCTCAAACACAACAAATCTATAAATCAACTGACCTCTCTTTATTTAGAAATACATAACAATTCATAGTAAAATCCTAAAATCAAAAACTCTGTAGATCTGAACTAGACATAAATATAAACAAATATGAAAAATTTTATAATTTTATAAAACATCTAAACACCTCAAATAATTTTCACAACAAAAACCTCCTGCATAAAACTGAAAATTCCAACAGTAAACAGTAAACTTAAAAAATTCATATAAAATTGCATACTCAACATTTTCTAGTGAAACTAATTTTAATCCAACCCTTAAGATGTTTATTTTAACCTATGTAAACTTGAGACTCAAATTCAAAGTCAATTAATTACATAAATTTTTGAAATATCTACTGTTCATAGAAACCTTAGATTTGCATCACCATCATCAACACTAATATTTCTTCACATTCAAAATCCATATAAATTAAGAGAAATATGAAATAACTTGAATGAGACTTCCAATTTCATCTTTAATCTTTCTTCTCTCTCTAGAAATAATAAAACAGACAAACATTTCTTTTATTTCAATTTCCTTAAATGAAATACATAAAATCCACTCTATCTAGCTTAGGAACTATGAAACTTATCCCGTTCCCCTCCTTCAAACAGCCCCCTTCTTGGCCTGAAGACCATTCTTTATCTCCCCCTCAAGATTCTCGAAACTCCTCTCTTCTCTTCTCAGAATATCTTCTTTTTTTTCTATGTTTATATAATTATGCTAAGGGGCTGGGCTGAAGATTTATACGGGTTGGACTTGGTTAATATTTATGGGTTGGGTTTGGTACTAATAAAGGCCCATGGAATGGGGTGTTTGGAATGGGTGAGGCCACAACTAAATAATGTGAAAAGTTGGCATTGATATTAGACCCAAAGCTTCAAGGAAAATATTCTCAATAATCTGCCATATCACACCCTAAAATGAGTGAAGTATTGGAGATGGTGAACCAAATTATGGAGGCAACAGAATTTGCAAAAACCCCTTTAACACCCATTAAGATCTTGAATTCTAAAATATTGCAAGGAAAACCTTCTAAAAGAAGGTTATGGATCTATTTATCTGAGAGAAAGCCCCTTGGTTAAGCAAACATAAAAATCCGATCCATTTTTTAGAATTTATATATCAAAATATATAAATAAGATTTTTAAAAGTTGACTCTATTTCATTTGTATGCTTTTTAAAGTTGCGATATATTTAAATAATAAGAGGAATATTTTTGTGTCAAAATTTGGATGAACCAAATTTCTTACACATCAAGAAAAATAAATAAACAAGAAATCACTATTACTGTAAAAACAAGAAGATACAATTGTTAATGGCATTGGTGGGGTTTACTAGTGTGCCTTTTCAATGCTTAAGTCAATGACCGGAAAGTGTGTATTTGGACAATGATTTGACTTAGTTTACTAACTAGTTCCCCTTGATATTATATACGTAATGATGAAGCTATCTTGGAGCTCAAATGTTAGAGGTTGTGATAGGCAAGCTTAACCATGATTATATATATGATGGCTAGACCAACTGAAGTAGGGTGTAAGGGTGCGCCACTCTTATTTCTTTTTAGAATTATGATGACAACGAGTGGGATGCTATGCGACTTAGCATTTTGGTCCACATCTTGTCGTGCATGAGGTGAAATGACATTTTGACTTGGTCAGCCATGGACGTTATGTCTCTTATGGGTTTAGGTTCTTTCTCTAGGTACAAATCTTGTGAGCTAACTGAATTATAGGAAAATGTCACAAACTACCTCTACATTTTAGCTTAATTTCAAAGAAAAATGTATTTTACATTTTTGTATAAGCGCCAACCCTACCTTTGGAGAAATTCATCATGGACCACAATTCTATTAGTTTTATCATTAAGTGGATGTAAATAATTTGATAACGAAATGGTATAAGGGTCATTTACACTTTTTAATGACAATATAAAGCATGATTTAAAAAAATCTCTCACTTTCTCTCTCTTCTCTCCATCTCATTTCTCATGATCTTCCTTTCTCTTCTACCATAACCAAACCTGATCCTACCTCCTTCGTCCTCTCTAGGGATGGCAAATTGACTCGCCGGGTCTGAGGCCCCGTTGTGAGCTGTACTTTTGGGACAGGTCTTGACCAATTTATTTTTAATTTAGGGGCGGGTTTGGGGTTTTAATTGTGCTGCCCTGTCCGGGGCGAGTTCGGGGCCGAGTCTAGCATTTAGCCCTGCCCTGCCCCGCCCCGCCCCGCCCCGCCCCATATAGTATAAAGGGTGTATATTAAAAAAATAAAATATTAGGACTTAAAAATAATTTTAGGGGTGATTGTGATACATTTTAATATATTAGGATATCCTTAAATTTCAGTAAGATATATAAAGAAAATAATGTTTTCACTTTTCCTTTTACCCTAAATCGCCAAAACGAATCTGAGACTACAATGATCACTCGTCTCTCCATCCCATCTCCACCACCATCACTCGTCGACCCTCCCCTGAGCAGCCTCCTCTCAGACCACTCCACCATTACCAGTCATCGGCTCTCACCTCCGCAGGTCCAACATTGCAGCATCTCTTGCGATCGCGACCAGTTTGCCGCTACATATCCAGCGACCTAGTCACCTCTCTCGCGGCCATTGCAAGACCAGCTCCCTTTCGTGGCTCCAGGGTTGCAGTACCTACACAGCCAGCTCGTGTCCCCAGTTCCAGCGGCCCAGGCTCCTCTCTTTCTGCTAGCTCCTCTCCGCGGCTCTGGCATCACAGTACCTAGCTGTGCCCTCCGCAGCTACAGTGTCATCCTCCTCTCTCGTGAGTAGCTCACCTCTATATCACACTCACACTTCTCTCTTGGTCAATTCTTATTGCATGAGCATGTTTGTAGTCTGAATTGAAATTTCTATTTCTATTTATAGCTAGCAATTAGTTATGCAATTAGTTATTGTACAACAAAGAGAAGAAACCAGGTTTTGGTTTGTCCTTAATTGACCAAGATGCTGTTAATTAAATTGAGAAATCATCTCAAGCAAAGTCTGATTTATCAATAACTCGCAGGATCGATGTAATAATTATTTCAGTACTTGAAATTGGGATTGTAAAAAAAAAATCAAAATTAAAAGAGATTTTAAAAAAATGACTGCATGTTAAAAAAAAATTTAGATGTTATGGGGACCATTAAATAAACCCACAAAGCAATGACTCTATTTAATTTTTAGTTTCCGGCATTGGATAATTATTTTGAGCATTTGAATAATCAATCTTTAATGTTATCAACTGATTGATATATTCGGCTGCAATTATGACACCTAAACTTGTTAAAACTTTATTTTAGACCATTTGACAAATTTTGTATTTAGAATATATCTTATTACCTATTTATAGGTTAAAAGAAGGATTTTTGATTAAATAATCTAATTACAATGTGAAAGTAAACACGATAGTAATTTGGATGTTAGAATCAGAGTGTTAATAAATTGGAATGTAGACTATGTAGTAGCTAGTGAACCTACCATCATCAATTGCGAGTCTCAACGGGACCCTTTCTTGATAAATAATACTTGCTGACTGCTTTTCTGCAACGTCTCTTTCACTTCTTCTGAAGTTTCTATTAATTAAGATTGCATTACTATTTAGGTGAAGATGATGTAATTCCACTTTTCTGACTCAAAATATAAGCTATTAGATAAATATATTTCCATTAATTAAGATTGAAAACATATGCATAATTAATATGTTTTCAAAAGGAACACTTTCTAGCATTAGCTCAGTTTTATACATTATGGAAATTACCCAAAGAGAAAAATTTATCCGTTATCAAATTCTTAATTGCTTCACATTAATTTATTATGACCAATTATGTGGACAGCACATGAAGTTCCACTTTCAATTATTATTATTATTGTAATATTTTTAATCCATAGTAAATTTTGTTGACCAAAAACAAAATCAATTATGAATTTCATCACTCAACATGCATGTATATATGCACAGTTCCATGAACAATCACCTGTTCATGGGTTGATTATTAAGACATCCTGATTAATAATGTGTTAATATGAACAATTTGCTATTATTGTCCGCTTATGATTGTTGTATGACCATATATTCTATTGACAAAGTACCATCTGTTAATTACAATGCTTCCATCCTCAACCATTCTTATCCTTTTCATCAAATTAACAAGCCCCTAACTTGTTAGATTAGACTCTAAATAACAGTGATACTTTACCTATTTTTTACATTAAATAAACTCAAGAATAATACATGAGTTCTTATCTTTTTTTTTTAATTTATTGCCTACTGACTTACATAAATATTATATATACATATGTCTAGTTTAATCTTTATTTAATTCTGAAACTTGTTGTTTTTCTTCCTTAATTATATCTTAATTTTGCATATTTTTGTGATTTTTTTTAGGTAAACAATGTCTTCACAATCACAACAAGAAGTGGGGATGTCAAATGCCTTAAATCCCAGTGGTGACTTAAACACGGACAAAGACTCTGAAGATATTGCTATAACCACTAGAAAGAGAAGGGTAGAACAAGATGATGATGATGAATTGTCTCAACATAGCAGAAAGTCTAGGACCACATCATAAGTTTGGCAACATTTTATAAACCTAGTTATTGATGGAGTACCAAAAGCACGTTGTAACCATTGTGGGACAAAATTAGTTGCTAGGGCTTCGAACGACACCTCCCATTTAAGTAAGCATTTGAAGAGATGTCGTCGAGCTAATCAACTAACCATGGAACAAAGCATTTTGAAATTTCAAAAACATAGTGATGGAACTCTTACAAACTTGGTGTGTCATGATAAAGATGCTTTTGACAAAGATGTTTGTAGGGCTCTAGTTGCAAAAATGGTTGTTTTGCATGAACTGCCAGTGCGGTTTGTTGAGTATGAGGGCTTTAGGGTAATGATGAATTATGCTCAACCTTTGTTTGGTACCATGAGTAGAAACATGTTAAAGAATGAAATATTCAAGTTGTTTGAAAGTGAGAAAGAGAAGACAATGGAATTATTGTAAAACATACAAGAAAGGATAGCTATAACAACTGACATGTGGACTTGTAGCAACCAAAAGAAAGGATATTTGGTTATAACAGCCCATTTCATTGACAATTTATGGAAACTCTGTAATCGGAATTTGAGGTATATTCGAAGTTGCACTCTTATTTTATTTTATTGATTTATTTATATTAAATATAGTTTCTCATAATTTTGTGTTTATAATTGTTAGATTCGTATATGTGCCAGCACCACATACGACAGAATGTCTTAGACAAGTGTTGTTTGATTGCTTGTATGATTGAAATTTGGAAAGGAAATTATCTACTTTAACTGTAGATAAGTTCTACCAATGATGCTATGATAAAACAAGTATTTGATAAATTGGGTGATAGACATTTGATGTCGGGTGGGAAAATTTTTCACATGCGGTGTTGTACTCAAATATTGAACCTAATAGTTAAAGATGGGTTAGAAGTGATTGAAAATGTTATTGAAAAGGTTAGGGATAGTGTTGCTTTTTGGACATCTACACCTAAAAGAATTGAAAAGTTTGAAGAGATGGCACGTCACTTGAAAGTGACATTTAATAAAACATTGTCTCTTGATTGTAAAACTAGGTGGAACTCTACTTATAAGATGTTGAGTACAGTTTTGGCCTATAAAGATGTGTTTGTTCGCTTGAAGGAGCGTAATAGTCAATATACAAATTTGCCTAAGGAAGAGGAGTGGTTAGCACAAAACTTATGTGTGATCATTTAGAAAAGTTCTATAAGTTGACTACAATTTTTTCTAGAACAAATTATCGCACAATAAACAAGATTTTTCCAAAAATTGTGAGTTAAGATTATCTAGAACAAATTATCCCACAGTAAACAAGATTTTTTCAAAAATTGTGAGTTAAGATTATCTTTGAGCTCTTGGCTTACGTCTCCTTCTGAAAAGATTCAGAAAATGGCTAATGCAATGATAAAAAAATTTAAAAAATATTGGAATGTTATCAATAGAGTGTCAGCTGTGGCTATGGTTTTGGATCCTAGGTGTAAAATGGTAATGATAGAGTTTGTATGCAAGAAGATTTATGGAGATGGTGCTTTTGAGCATATTGAGGGAGTGCGTACTCTTTGTGAAGACTTGGTGATAGATTATCAATGTAGACTTGGTTTGGGTAATGAGTCATGGGAATTTGTTACAAATTTACCAGATTAGGAGGTGTTACAAGAGATGGTGCATCAAGTGAGTTTGATATTGAATATGAAAAATTTAAAGAAATTACTAATATGAGATTGCAAAAGAAGTCTGAGCTTGATATTTATTTGGAGGATCATGTAGTTAGTGGTCCTGACTTTGATGTTTTGCTTTGGTGGAAGATGAATAAAAGTAAGTTTCCTGTATTGTCCACTGTTGCTAGAGATGTTTTGGCCAGCGCAGTGTCCACTGTTGCTAGAGATGTTTTGGCCAGCGCAGTATCCACAGTTCCATCTGAGTCTGCCTTTAGCACAATTGGTAGAGTTTTGAGTCCACATCGTAGTAGACTTCTTCCTGAAACATTGGAGGCATTAATGTGTACCCAAAATTGGTTATGGCTAAAAACGCAAGGTATACGTTCTATTATATTAAGTTTATCTTATTGACTATTATTAAGTTTTATTTAATTTTCTTATTTAGTTATTAATTTGGTTATTATGTTTTTAGGTATAATTCCTCAAGAAGAGATGGTTGGACGGGAAACCTTGGATGATGAAGGAGGAAGTTCAATGACATCTTTGTGAGAATGTTTCATTCGAGTGTTAGATGTAAGAAGTTGATGTATGCTATCAACTCGTTCATTTGGTTAAGTGTTGGCAGTATTTATTATTTGCTTGTTACTATGTTTGTGTTGGTATGCTTTTATTGTTATGAATATGTTTACTTAGAGTGTTTATTATTGTTGTAGTCATGTACTTGTTGGTAACTTGTAATTACTTTGTTTGTTGAATTGTTGTTTACTTGGTAATCTTGGACTTTTAATGGAATGATGTTTTTTGGTTGTTAATTTCGTTATTGTGCATATGTTTGATTTTAGTTTGAAGATATATTGTTTTTATGATTGTTAAAAAATGGTCATAGTATATATTGTTTTTATGATTGTTAAAAAATGGTCATAGTTATAAATGATATGATGAGAAATTGAGAATAGAGTTATTTGTAAAGATGTGAATGTTACAGGGGGATGAGGTTGCAAAAATATAAATATATAGGGGTGTGATTGTAAAAATATAAATATTTAGGGGCGGAGCGGGGCAGGACGGGGTTGGGTACCTACCGCCCTGCCCCATTGCCAACCCTAGTCCTCTTTTCTACCATAACTGTCATCGTTGCCTCCTTTACTACCACTTCCACTTCTTCCAACACATTCACCTCCCTAAGGATAAAAGAGCCTTATTATAGTATAAAGAGATGTCAAACAATTGGTCATTAGTTGATTATGTCTCTGCAGTATAATAAACCATATGAAAAAGAAGGAAGACGTAGATGAAATGGAGTGCAATCTAAAGAACCCACCGAGGGAAAGACAATGAAAAGGAAGAAGGAATGGAGAATGGGTAGGTGGTGGTAAGGTTTGGTTCGATAATCTTAGCATAGATGGAAGAAACATAGGGAAAAGAGTTATCGTTTAGTTTGTTGAAGTGGGAAGGAAAACAAATGACATCACACGAGCTTTGATTTAGGAGATTTGGGTGGAATAAAAAGTGGAATCGATTTTAGGAGATCAGGGAATTAAGGTTTTTTTTTGGGATTAGTGATTCTAGATTTGATAATAAAGAAATCGATTTAGGAATTATTTTGCGGTTTGTGTTAGCAAATTTTGGTTTCTAAGATTGGCATTGAATATTTTGAATTGTTAGAGCTCGATTTTCATATGAAAATTGTTATGTTGATGCCCTGTCAATTCATTTTTGCTTAATAAAGTTTAATACTTGTTCAGAGAATATAATCAACTTTTGTGGGAGCCATGAATGTTGATTCTTTTGTGATTTGTATGGCAGTAGTGGAGAGGAATGTCTTATCCTTTGTGATGATTTCTCATAATGCTTTGTTTTGTGAGTTCAGAATTACATCAATTATGTTCTCATTATCATGGTTCTTTATGTTGCATTTCACTAGCAACTAGTGTTTCATAGTTCTTACTTCCTTGTCCAATTCCCAGCACCCTTCTGTAATTGACAATGGTGACTCGAGATTCAAGACGTGTAATAGTGGTATAACAGTTGAGTTTGAATGGGTGTAATAGTAGTAGCTGGGTTTTTAAGGTGATAGTGATTGGGCTTTTGGGGTGGCAATAGCTAACAGAGAGTTTGTGTTTATGTTCTAGATGTGTTTGTGTTTGGTGAAAGAGAAAAGTGGAGATGCAAGTGAAGAAGAAGAAGCATGTGAAAAAGGGAGAGGTGTGTGGAATTGGGATAAAAGGTCATTTCATCTTTAAATGTATATATTTTATTTTGCACATGTTTTTTTAAACTGGGGTTAAGAGTATTTGGTAATTGTGGTGAAAATGGATGGAAAAATAATGTCATTTAATTGCAAAACTAACAGAAGAGTGTGCCATTATGAATTTTACAAAAAGTAAGGTTAGCACTTATACAAAAGCGCAAAAGGCATTTTTTTATAAAATTAAGCCAAAACATAGGGTTAGTTTATGACATTTTCCCATTGAATTGTCTTTGAATTAGTTTAACTTTAAATTAACTTGAAATATGGATATGGACTTGTTTTTCTATTTGGATTTGGGTTGTGAAATGGGATAATATCATAGATCACCCCTATGTTTAGATGAAATTATGGGTTATATCATCTTTTATTAAATTGTGTTACTGACTATCTTTACTTTTTCAAAAATTATCATAAACCACCCTTCCGTTACTTTCTCTGTTAGTTGACATAAGTTTTCCATCCATTTGGAGTAAAAGTACTAAAATACCCTTGATAGTAATTAAAAAAAATATGTGCGGAAGTGAAGTTATCAACAGACAATAAAATGACAAATTTAACCTTATAACAAGGTATTTTATATTGACTTTTCTCTGTTTTTTGTTGACATGAGTGATGTAATTTTCCATTAGCAAATAAAAAACAAAAAGTAGTCGTTGGATTAGCCGTTACAAAGGCCGTTGGACTCCATGTGGAACATGCTCTGTGCGATATAAATTGCTGTTTTGCACACCAGATTTTATCTAACATTCCATTCTTCCAACTTATTCACTCTCTCATAGAAAGCAAATAGCAACAACATATACTACTCAATATCCTTAATCACTATTGACACACAACAACACATCAAAGACAAAAGAAAAGTCTACGCCACACAATCTAAAGCATTAACCAGCAATAGAAGAAGTCATCCATATCAATCAAAAGTATATCAATGAGTGAAGCAACATCAAGTCCAGCAAGTTACGATAACAACTTATCAAGCAATACATATGGTAGAAGTATAACAGTGAATGGAAAAACAATAAAATTCAAAAATAGGAAATACAAATGTGGTGCAAAGGCAACTGTTATGATTATGAGTACATAAAGAATCCTAGTAAGTTTATTTTGTATGCAAGAATAGATCATGCAATTTCTATTGGTGGTGGGAGCCTCATAATGAAGAATTTGATTATGATGCATATTGTCACAGTCATAGAAAAGAGATGGATGCTGCTAACCCTATTATCAGAGAAATGTAAGGTGATTTGAAGCTACTACTAAGCATAAGTGAAAATGTCCAAGAAATGAATGAACTGTTGAAGAATGGTCTCGTGGTTTCCAGGATGCTAGTTTACATTTTCTTACTGTTTATACTTGCATGCCTTGTGTAGGTAATGTAATGTTATAATTTATATCTAAACTGCACATGATAAGCTTTTAAATGTGTAACAGTAAGAATTTATATGTAAAATGTAGAAATATAGTTGCAAACTATAATGTCATTCCTTGTACAAATAGAACATTCCTGCTTCAATATAGTTATGAACAAAATATTACAACTGCATAGGCATTTGAGAATGAGTTTGTTTGGAATATTATGCCTTATGTGAGCCACAAACTGAGCCATATAGAGCATAATATCCATATCCTTTACAAAAACTCAACAATATTATGCCATATTCATAGTTAAAGGACTAAAAGAGTTCCTTTACAAAAAATATGAAACCTTATTGATTAAGCTAATGTTCCCAAAGTACCTTGTGAATGCAGTATACATATGTCAAAACCTACAAGCAATCCTCAATGGGCACTTGTCATGAACCTCATTGTGTTGTATTCGAAAACCTCATTGTGACTGCATAAAATAGGACATAAATTAGCCACTAAGTTGCATCATATCATATATCTTTTTGACTAAGATGCATGAATTATAATGATTTAACTAGGAGTTTTGCTACTATCTTTGTACTTGTCCTATGTGTGGTTGACTCTACTGTATGTTGAGATGATGGAGTAGGTTGAGAAGGTAGAGATGATGGTGTAGTTTGAAGAGGCTGAGATTCTATTGGGGGTGGCTGAGATGCTCGCTGAGGCCTAAACATCAATATTTAAAATTAAATCAAAACTAGATATGTAAATATCATAAAATTTATCTTTTTGAAAGTTATGACTTAAAGCATGTTACCTTCAGTTTCCTTGGTCGTGGAGGTGGCTGAGTTGACAAAGTAGGTTGAGAAGGCTATGATAATAGAGTAGTCTGAAGAGGCTGTGACACAGCTATAGTTGATTGAGATGCTCTTGGCGCCTTAAACATAAATAGAAATTTAACTCAAATTTAAAGTATGTAAATAGCATACAATTTGAACTTCAAAAAATTTCTAACTTTGAAAAACTTACCTTCTGTTTCTTTGAATTTCTTTGTGGCTAAGATGAACGTTGAGGAGCCTCGTTACAATAAATTATGAGTACAATTTGTTTCAAAAGTGTAGTTAGCAAAAGGGGAAAAAATAATTTAGAAAGGAATTTACTGGAAATAAATTGACATTCTTTCTTTGTAGGAATGTAGGTGGCTAAAATGGTCCTACTTGAGATACACTTTGAGAAGGTTGTTGAGATGTTCTTCCTTGGAAATCTAGTGCAAAAGCTTGTTGAGATTTCACTCCAGCCTTATACAACAAATAATGGGAATTTAAAATAAAACTTGAGTTAGTAACTTTCCAATAAATTACATTCATGGAAGAAAAGACTTAAGAAAACAAATGACCTTATTTTTTTGTAGGCTAGGGCAGCTTTGTAAGTCCTTTTATTGTGGTTGTAGCCTTCACAATTTTTACATATCATTGTAAACAACTTGCTTGGATGATGAGGTTCATCTGTAGCCCTTCTTCTTGCTTTCTTTGGCCTTCCAGCCTTGGTTCTAATTTTGGGACTTGCAGGGCATTGCATGCCACTTTTGGCCATTCAGTTTGATCAGGAATTGGCCTTATATAGTGGTTATAGGCAGCAATGTACCTGTCTCTCAAATACATCTTATCTACAAAATGATTAACATTCACCATTCTCTTATTTGCACATGCAATTGCATGCACACATGGAAACCCAGACATTTGAAACAACCCACATGAGCTATATCCCCCATTCAACCTTACAATATGCACTCTTCCTTTATGAACAGCTTCAAATTCCAGACCACCACACCACATTACCTCAATTAATCTACTCCCTTTTCCTCTTTCACTTACAATACCCCTAATTCGAGGTCCTAAATCTGTCCACCAATTCAAGCATTCTTTAAACCTATAATTAGAAAACAGATAAAATAAATATTAGCAAATTATGTTATGATAATACTATTAAACAAATGAATTTAATTTTTTTTTTTAAAAAGGACTTTGCACTTACTTCTTTTGCATCATCTTCATCACTTTTCTTCGAATGTCCTCAATCAAGCTTAGATAAGTTTGACTAAGGTAACGATTGATCTATGAGTTAAAAGATTCTGAGATATTGCTGGTTACCTGGTCAACCTTCACCCTTTCATCATAAGCATGTCTGCTCCAACTGTTAACTGGAATATTTGCCAAATACTCATAGGTATTGACATCTACATTTTTCAACTCCTCCATGGCAGATTGGTAGTCAATGAAGTTGGCAGCCTTGAATGCCTTCCAAAACAATCCTTGATGGCTTGGACTTGAGTATGCCCTCTTGAAATTGTCATACAAATGTTTAGCACAATACCTATTAGATGCATGTGGCCACTTTTCATTAACAAAATTTAAAATCCCTTTTTGTCTATCACTCATAAAAGTTATAAGCAGCCTACACCCATCTACCCCCCATATGTTCACTTAAAAGTTCAAGAAACCAGTTCCATGTCGAATTACACTCAACCTCACAAACTCCAAAGGCTTGGGGAAACATACCGTTGTTAAAATCCATACCCACTGCAATTAGAAGAACCCCTCCCATTGGACCCTTAAGATGACATCCATCTAGACCCACAGATTGCCTACATCCCTCTAGAAACCCCAATCTTTGTGCTGGAAAACTAATGAAAAAGCCTTGAAATTTTAGAGCTCTAGATAAAAGTTGAGCATCTGCCTTAACATAAACAATGGTTCTAGGATTAGTTAGTTGCACTATGTTGGCATACTTATGCAAAAGATTATGGGCTTTTTGATGGTGTTCACCAATCATCTCAAGAGCTCGGATCCTGGCCCTATATAGTTTTTATTTAGATGGTTCCAACCCAAACCTCCTTTTCAAGTCTTTCTCTAACTATTTCACATCTAGGTTAGGATTATCCCTAAATTAGTCCTTATAGGTTTTGGCTATCCAAATGTACATGCATTCAGGGGTATTTGGAACCTTCTCACATAGATGGTCAGGATAATAAGTCTTTATTTTGAAAGTAACCAGGTCTTGGGTTTTGGAGGCATAAATCCTCCATGGGTAGCCAGGTGTAGCACACTTAACTGTAACTTTATCTCTCTAATTTCTCACTCTTTTCAACTTACTACCATTCTTAACTGAGTATTCTCTAAGTACACTCCTAAAATGGTTTGCGTTCTCAAATGTTTGCCCAACCCTCAACAAAATCTCTCCATCTATAGTAGGCCTAAACAAATTCTGCCTATGGACCCTTGCCATTATTGCACTACCAACTTCTTCTTCAAAAGAGCTAACTAATTTTTTAAAATTCTCACCATCAGATTGGTAATGTGAGATGTCATCTGATGACAGCTCCGCACTAGCACTAGCACTAGCACTACCTATCCCACTATCATCATGCTCAAATTGAACATCATATTCAGGCCTATAACTTGCATCTGAACTTGTTTTAGCCCTAACCCCACTATTGCCCATTGAATTTGTACCAGACCCCTAATTAACAGCTTCACCTACATCATCTAATTTGGGTCTAGACTCATTTTCAACTATATTGTCAGGAACCTCACAAGCTAGCTGGTCACATTTTGGGGTTGTTACCTCAACTGAAATTTTTAGTTCAAATAGAATATTTTTTGCAAACATTTTCAACAACTTGAGAAATTGTGAACCACTATCAATGACAAAGTCCCCACCACTCCAAGGTAAATTGATAATAAATTTTACATACTTATCATATCTAACCCCTAACTTCCAAATCTTATTAACTGCATGAAACAAACATATTCTACTCACTTTATCAGTATCAACAATCTTTATAAGCATCAACAAGGCCTAGTGGAAACTTAGTACCATTGTTTTTCAAAGTTACAAAAAATCCATCCATCTTATGCCCATATGCATCAATAGATATTGCGTTAACTATTAGAAAATTCCAAAAAAATAACCAAAAAAAAAAAGCAAAACAATCAATAGATTAGCCATGTGTGTATGTAAGATGCTAGGGTAATAGAAAAAACTACGAATTTTCAAGAGTTTTATACACTCTCAAGGCAAGCATTACTAGTGTAATAGAAACATGTATAAAGCTAAGAATTTTCAGAAATTTTAAATACTCTCAAAGCAAGAATTACTAGTGTATTAGAAACAAGTATAAAACTAAGAATTTTCAAAAATTTTAAACACTCTCAAAGTGAGCATTACTAGTGTAGTAGAAACAAGCATAAAACTAAGAATTTTCAGAAATTTTAAACCCTAAAGAAAGCATTACTAGTGTACAGGAATAAGTATACTACTAGGAATTTTTTTGAAATTTTAAACACTCTCAATGAAAGCATTATAGTGTAATAGAACCAAGTATAAAACTAACAAATTTATAAAATTTTAAACACTCTCAAATCAAGTATAACTAGTAGGGGTGTTCACGGGTTGGCACCACTGTGTCCTCGATCGTGTCGTCGTTCTCGTCGAAGAAGGACTTGACGATCTCCAACTCCAAGGCCACCGGCTCCTTCATCTCGGAGAGCTGCCTATCGGCCGTTTTCAGAGAGATGGTTTTGGCATCCTGGGACGACGACATTGTCGCTTTTTGTTTGTTTTCTTCTTCTTCTTCTTGCTTTGAGAGCGAGAGAGACTTGAAAGAGTGAAATCAATGTGCTTTGTTTTTGTGTTCGTGTTTGTGGTGAAAGAGGAGTTTTGTATTGTATTTATAGGGCCATAAAACGCAAGTATGGCAAACGTTTTTTATGTTTTCTCTTGTTTCTTAAAAATAATTATAATAATAATATTTTTTTAAACCTTTTCTTTTGGACAAAAAGCAAGGCCTGCGCTGGATGGATGGATAGGATTATTTGGAAAACTTTGAATCGCTGCTTAAGATTTGCAATTCTCCTTCCCTTCTTTCACCAAGTGTTCTTTTATTTTCTAATTTTAGTCTTCGATTTGGTATTCTACACTCTTCCTTCATACAGCTCTTTCATAGGGGACTTATTAATCAAATTTCGTCTCTCCTTATTGCTATTACCTAATTTGTAGAATTAACTCTATTTAATGAGATGTATAATATAATGGACTTAAGCAAATTAAACCCTTTTAATGTAATCGTGAAATGTGTGTACGCAGCTGAAAAACCAAATATTAGTGGCTTATTATATATCTATCTTCATCCTTATGTATGATGATTTTTTTTCTTTATGTATTATAGTCATACTCACATAATTATGTCCTTGGCATTCAAATTATTATTAAAGTTCTCTTTGTTCCTCTATGACGCTAGAAATCTAATTAGTATATGCAATATAATATTATCAATTCTTAATAATATTATACAATATATCTTAATATAATGACCACGCAAATTGGCATTTATAACATCATCAATTTTCAAGTAATGTATGAACCGAAAGCTCTTCCCAGGTTGGATGATACTTGCAATTAAACTTTTGTACCACACTAAAATACAGCCTTCTATGTCCTCGAATAGAGAAATTGTCTATTGAGAAATATGAGGAAATTTTGGTAAGGAGATGAAACTAAAAGATGATAGCACAAGTTTTATAGCTAGGCACGAATTCAAAAAGTAGTAAACAATATGTTCACAGATGAAAATAAGAAAATAAAATTATGTATAATTTGTATTTGAAAAGGAAACAAATTAATGGGTCATTAAATTTCTAAACTTAATTGCATGCATGCCACATATATATATCATAAGATCTTCAATAACCTATTTGATTTCATTAATCCTACTTAATAATTTAAACAGTAAATTTTGATTTCATTAAACCTATTTAAAAGTTTAAATAGTAAATTTTATAAAATTACAATTTTATCCTAACTAAATTAGACCAAATCAGAGAAAGGTCTAATGAGATAAAATTTGGGGGCTAATGAAATTACGCGTAAAAAATACAAAAGATATGTTAGATCTCTAGATTTAAATTTTCACTACAAGAAAAATGATCATATTTGATGGTCTTTGACAGCCAAATATATATCAATAGCACCGCAAAATATAGTCAATTTTGACTATATTTGAAGATCGGTCAAAGTGTCAAATATGCATCTGACTATACTTGACGGTTTATGACCGCCAAGTATAACAGGTTTAAAAATTAAAAAAATATACTTGACGATTTTTGACCGCCAAGTATAATAGTTTCAAAAATTAAAAAATATATACTTGGCAGTTTTTAACCACCAAATATTTAAAAAAAAATTAATGTATACATAATAGGTATTTTAAAAAATTTAAGAAATTCATAATCTGTATCATTTGTCATATTAAACAAATTTCTCATAAAACTCCTAAGTTCCCAATGAAAGTAAAATAAGATAACAATTTTGGAATGTTAAATAAACTTTTTTTGTAATCAAGCAACACAATATTTGCCATTATGACAAATTAGGTATTGCAACTAGTGGTAAAGATAATTTGCAATTCAGAGGTAACCAGATTCAAAACATGAATAAGTATATGAGATTTCATACCTAATTCCATTAGAGGGAAACTCTTATACAAACATAAATGAGTAAATAAATGAGTAAGGAAATGATAAATAAAGCATTACTGTCACATAAATTTCCTAGAGAATCTATGCTATAAAACAGTGATTATTGATAACAAACTTCAGTAACTTGTACTTTTTTGACTCACAGATAGCCACATGATATATGCTTGAGAAGAAAATTATTTCACTGGTCCATGATCTACAGGTATCCACAAGACAAGAACTAAACTTGGTCCCATATGTTATATTAATTCATATTAGCTCAAAAAAATTTCCAAAAAATGATCTAGAACAATCAAAATAATTTCAAAAGATGACAATACCATTCCCGAAGCTGGTGGCATTCCATATTCCAGAGCAGTCAGAAAGTCATCATCAAGAGTCACTTCATATGAGATATCATCATTTTTATCCAATTTTTCTTCTGCACTTGATGTCTCTGAAACAGCTGCTGCTCTCTTCTCATTATGCTGCCTCACTTGCTCTTCCAAGCATGCCCTCTGTCACCATTTAAAATCAATGACAATATCTTCTGATTTCTAACTAAACGAAAATAGTCACAGTTTTGTGATGCAGGACAACAATGTAGTAGTGTGTTGAGTTATACATTCTTCAACTTGGACACTGGTAGTAATAGGAATTCCAGTTTATACATATGTTATTAACACCAAGTCCTTGAAAAGAATTCTTCTATTAAACAATTTTCCATAAATAGAGTCTTCTATTTTATTATCGACCACACTAAAAACCCATATGTTACTACATGCATGGTAATACCATGCTTATTTGTTGCATAACGGCTAATCATACTACATTACTAGAACTCAAAGTGTTAGTGGACAACATTAGCAAATCCAAAGACCGCATCAGCTTACCTGGTCCAATGGATCAGTCAATTCAGAAAATGCATTGGCCAGTTCACGACCATAGATGACGAGTTCAAATCTCTCGGTCAAGCTTGCATGTCTGTTGTGAAAAAATATCGATACTAAGATAATAACATGTTTCAACATAGCGAACTTCAACCCAGTGCAAGATGTTTATTGCAAGAAATGCACAATGTTTTCCCTCAACAAATGAAATGCACAAGAAATTTTGCAACCACTACAATAGTAGACATATTCATAGATTCAAGAGGGTGAAGGTTTGGTCGTAGCACCCAAATCATTCTACATAGAGAATGAGAGAGAGAAGAAAAACCAGCCCAAGATTTTCATGCCATTAGTTTTCTTTACTCGAATCTCTGCATCTAGCACAAGGATGTGATCAAGACCAAACAATGATATACCACAAGGAAAATTTTGGGAGACTAAAACCACAGTAGCCCCATGTAATATGAAAAAGTGATTAAATTATCTTAAAACTTAAAGCACTTCAAATAGAACAATTTCATACATAACAAGAAATCCAAAAATTCATAGAGCTTCTGTACCTTCGGTGTGGCTTTGTCTAGGTTTCCATATTGAAACTGAAAATTTTAACATCAAAATCATTAATGTGAAAATTATCATAAAGCAAAGAACATGAATAAGACACTATGCTCACCACTATAACTGCTACATCAGCTAGAAAATATAGGAAATCACCATCAATCTCAAGCTGTAAACATAGCTATATCGTCAACATCCTTAATAAGAGACAAAAAGTTCCTCATTACTTTGTACTTGACACGTGTCATGTAATTTCAATGATAGAAAGAGAGGACAGAAAACCAAACCTCAGTTGCACCAAACAAAGTCTTCACTGCTTTTGTATTTGATGCAAGCATTGTTTTCACAAGTTGAGTAGTCTCTTGTAGTGCAGCTTTTCATTCAGCACCAGCTGACTCACCAATCTGCACAAAAAGGAGAAAGATTGGATTATGAGCAAATTTTCAAACAAACTTAAGCTCAAAGTAAAGAAACTCCTGGAACATGTAAACTGAAATTTAGAATAATCAGGAACAGTGTACAAGACATATCCTCTCGGTACAAGTGGATGAACAGATTGACTCTACCTGTTGATCAAATTCGGTGTAGTTGTAAACAGCAAGAACAACTGCAGAACTTGCAAGACTTCCACACGTTAAATGAGGAAACTTCAGACGAAACCAAGTACTAAGAGCTCCAGAGTACGAAACACCAAAAACAAACCAAGGGTTCTTAATATTTGCCTTATTGTGCTTCAAGTTTAAGGATTCCTGCAAAATTTAGTGTTATAAAACAGAATTTTGAATTCATAAGCAATAAATGTGATACAAATTCTCCGTGAAAGCCATGAAATATAGATTAATAAAAGTAAATTCACCTCAACTCTACTGAATAAATGAACTCCCCTAATGCAATTAGATTTATAAGAAAAGAAAGATTATCGAATTTCTACGTAGTTTTCCAAATATGTGCATACACTCATATGCATAATAAATCCAATACACACACGGTGGGGCATACATCCTCAGACACATGCATGCACATCTTTCTTTATTTTAGATAGTTACACAAACATGGTAAAAAAATAAATGTTTATGAAATTTAAATATGACGCCTAGTCAAAATAGTAAATGAATGATCTCTTAGTCCTTAATTATAGAAGATATAACGGCCAACCTTTGCAAGGATTGATGTGTTAATTCTCCACTAGTGATAGCTCCTGCAAAGAGAGAGGAATCAAATCCAAGGCTCTTCATGTTGTCCAACGTCACTGAAGCACGTCGCGAAGAATTGCTTATGATCACCATTTTTGCACCACTGGTAGCTATCCTTTCTACTATCACCAAATGGATAAATAATCAGCACTATCATAAAATTCATTTTCGTAAGGAAAACCAACCTAAAAGTTTAAGCTATTATATCACGAGGTCAAGAACACTTAACACTATCCCTCCCTTCCCTCTTCCCCCCCACCCTCTCTCGTCTAGATATCCAAAGGTCTCACATTTGACCCAAAAATTAAAAAAAAAGGGAGTACCCAATACAAAAACAGAAACAAACAAGCTCTATAACGGCATAATGAAATGCAACCCAAAAACATAAGATGTCCAACTAGTATAACTGTCCGCACTAAATGCACTATCATTCCTAAAAGCAAAACATTGTACAATATCAACCCATGAAAAAAAAAAAGCAAATCCAATACCTGAAACTCACATATAAGAACATACATGTAGAAATTGCACCAGGATAAGGTTGTTTTCCATCGTGAAGAACCCCAAATTGATCTAAGAACCATGCCTGCACACGCATTGACAACACATACTAATTAGCAAAACGATGACACATCATACCACAAACAAAAATGATCAAACACATCCTAATTGTAAACAAATAATTTCTGCATCAAATAACACAACAACTTCCAAAAATTGTCATCTTTTATTTCAAAAAATTCAAAATTTTTTTAAAATCGTTATAAAAACATGATCAGAAGATCTATAAGAAACCTCCATATGAAAAGGATGTCACCCATCCATAAAATTAAAATGAAAGTAATTTGTTTATTGTAATATTAATTTTACAATAACTAAAAAAAAGGAAAAATTATAACATTTGCAGCATTACAGCTACATCTCCTATAATTCAGAATAATAAACCAATAAAATGACGAAATTTATACACCCTTTCCATTTGGTGGGAAGGAAAATTAATGTTTTTCCCTAGAAAATCAAGTTGGGGAAGTGGGGTGAGAATTTGGGTACCTTGAAACGGCGTGTTTCAGCGAGTTGGTGAAGCCCATTGAGCGTCTGGAAGAGGTGAGGGTCAGAAGATTGAACAGAGCACTTTGCCATCATTTTGTTTAGAAAATGTTACTGATGAAGATTGAGGAAATATCTCGGACAACCAATTTCTCTCGTTGTTGATCCTATTCTGTAAAAGAATTTCAAGTTGTTAGTTCCTTAAAGTTTGTAATCTAGATAGAAACAAGGCCAGATTGCTGATGTGTTTAACATGTTGTTCACCTTTAACTTCAAATTTTGCAATTCTCTTTCCTGTGAAGTAACTCTATTCTTGAGCTGCTCAAGCACATTTTCAGCAATGGCAGGGTTTACATCAACAATTTCTTTTGTTATTCCAGCCGCCTGAAAATTTGTAAAAGCTTATATAAGTCGTTGCATTGATGGAACCGAGACAACGAAAGTATTGTGATTCACATTTACCTTCAAAACACTGGTGCACAAGCTGATCAGCTTTTGCGCTAATTGCATCCTTTCCTCCTCGCTTTCCTGCGCCAAATTCACTGGACTGATTAAAACCAATATTCATCAACTCTAGCCAAGGAACCGCTTAGTAACAGAAAGGAGCCGCTGGATGCTGCCACCTCTTGAACACAGGCTTTTTGGTTGTTTCCGTCACTTTCTCCTACTGTGACTCCATCCTCGACTTCGTCTCCACCGTCAGATCTATCGATGTAGATGAAGGCACCAGTGGCGAAAGGAGCAGAATCGCCATGTTCCAGCTCGACACAAGACTGATTTAGAGAGAAGCGGGGCGGCGCCGCTGCAGCCGGCTTGGCTGGTTGCCGAAATTAGTTCTTTATTTATCGGCCATTGAGAGAGGGGGAGAGAGAGAACCGGAATTAGGGATTTAGATCTAGGGTTGTGTCATTTTCTTTATATAGAATTGTGAAATTCCAGGAAATCCATATCTATTAAAAATGATCAAAATCATTCCTGTTCAGTCCCTATATTTCAAACTTTTTCATTTACACCATTAGACTAATTTTTTATAATTTTTAGAGCACTAAATGTTTTAATTTAATTTTTAAAATAAATTTTAATAATTTTTTGCATATTTAAAATGTTATATTATTGCAAAATAATTTTTTTGATATTTTTAATTGCTTAATTTTCATCAAAGCAATTAAATAATGTGATTTTCATCACTTTGAAATTAAAAAATAATTTTATTTATTTCATAAAATTTTCATTTAAAAATTATTTTTCTAAAATTTAATATTTAAAAATTTATTCTTTTCATACATATAATAATGTTATCTTTAATTTAAAGATTTTTAAAAATTATTTTTAATTTTAGATTAAAAATAAAATTATATTGTTTAATTATATTTAGATAAATTTATTAAAATTTTAAATATTATATTCACATATTTGAAAGAAAAAATGAAAAGAAAGAGGGAAATTTGAGAGGGAAAAGAAAAAATTATATTTTCACATACTTGTCAAACTTTTATAAAAATGTGATATATATGTAATTGAATAAGACAAAAAGTGATAAAAAGATGAATTGATAGGTCTGACTTTTAAGATATGGTTAAATTTATCACTTTTTTAAAAAACTGCCAAATAAAAAAATTGTGAAGTGACAAATATGCAAAAAATTCTTGTAATGAAATGATTCTACAACTGCAGATTGGGAACGTTATAATGATATGGTTTTATCTTGGTTATTGAATTCCCTTTCTCCAGATATTGTTAAAAGCATTATTTATGCTGATATAACGAATGAGGTTTGGATGATCTTTTTAACTGTTATTCTAAAGGAAATCCAGCTAGGATTTTTCAAATGAAACGCAACATATGCACTCTTCTTCAAGAACAAGCATATATTACTGCTTATTATACTAAGTTGAAAACCTTATAGGATAAGCTTGCATCTTATAACACAATTACTGATGGCTCCTACGGATCTTCTAAAGCAATTCAAGAATATCAACAACAAGAACGTTTTTATCAATTCTTGATGGGAGTCAATGAGTCTTATGCCACCGCTCGAAGTCAAATCGTTGCCTCGGATCCATTACTAAACTTAGGTAGGGTTTATTCTTTATTAATTCAAGAAGAAAAACAAAGGGAACTTCGTGTTGTTAATATTCCTCAATCTGAATCTGCTGCCTTAGTTGTTGGCAAAGGAGAATTCCATCAAGAAAAATTTCGCTCTGCGAATTTTGATTCTAAAGGAAAATCAAAGCTTAAATGTGAGTATTGTAACATGACCTGGGCATGTAAAAGCAAAATTTTACAAACTCCATGGCTATCCAACCAAGCAGGCCAATACAGCTACTACCAGAACTGACAGCCCATCAACAAGCAAGGCTGAAGTTCCTCACCTCACAACAGATAATATCAGCAGTTAATCTCCATTCTCAATTTAAACACTATTCAACCAACTGCAAACCTCATAGGTAATTTAGTATGTTGTTCCAGTTTACCCTTTTCATCTTGGGTCATTGACACTGGTGCATTTAATCATATCACCTCATCTATTCATTCACTTTCACATGTTATTCCAAACGTATCTCATAAACCTGTTCGATTGCCAAATGGAAACTTTTCACACATTTCTCATCTTGGGAAAGTCACTCTTTCAGATAAAATCAGTCTTAATAATGTTCTTTGTATGCCTGAATTTTCATTCAATCATTTTTCTGTTAGTAAAATAACAAAATCTTTGAATTGCTGTCATTTTCTTCCCAAATTTTTGTGTCTTTCAAGACCTCGTGTCGAAAAAGATGAATGGAGTGGGTAAAGAGTATTATGGACTCTACTTCTAGTATCCTGTCTCATCTCCTATTGCTTTAAACACTCAACAACGTCCTTCATTTGATTTGTGGCACTGGCATTTGGGTCACCCTTCTGCATCGCAACTTACTTATTTGTCAAAGACTATCAAAGAAATTTCTTCACGTTCTGATTTATTTTGTCAAGTGTGTCCTCTTGACAAACACACTCGCTTACCATTTCCTCATGAAAATAATCGATCTAATGAACCTTTTACTTTAATTCATGTTGATATTTGGTTAGATTTTTCTATTGCTTCAATTTCTGGTGGTTATTATTTTTTAACTATTGTTGATGATTTTCCTGTTATACTTGGCTTTATTTGATGAGACATAAATCTGAAACTCAATCTTTCTTAAAGAATTTTTATTTTATGGTACAAACTCAATTTCATCATTGCATCAAACAAACTCGTAGTGATAATGGTCTTGAGTTTGTTTCTATGACTTCTTTTTTTAACGAAAATGGGACTATCCATCAAAGTACTTGTGTAGCCACACCACAACAAAATGTTGTTGCTGAACGCAAACACCGTCATATCCTAGAAGTTGCTCGTGCTATTCGTTTTCATGCTTCTTTACCTTTAAAATTTTGGGGTGAGTGTGTTCTTACCGCTGCCTATCTCATAAATTGCATACCAACCCCTGTTTTTCAGGCAAGTCTCCTCATGAGGTTCTCCTCAATAATAAACCATCATATGGTCATTTGCCTGTCTGTGGCTGTTTATATGTTTCGCTCAAAATTAATCCCCCAAGAAGAATAAATTTTCTTCTCGGGCTATTAAAGGTGTCTTTGTTAGTTATCCTTATGGTCAACGTGGGTATTGTATCTATGATCTTGACAAATATATCATATTCACAAGTCGTGATGTTAGTTTTCGAGAAACGATTTTCCCTTTTCAAGAGATGCATTTACAAAATAATCAATTCACTACTATTTTGCCTTTACCTATAAGTCATGCCACTACTATTTCACCTGACCAGACTCATGATGGTAATATTGATCAATCTTTAGACAATAATGAAGTCGATCAATCACCAACGTTAGTGCCTACTGCTCCTAGTCTTATTCCTCTTCGTCGTTCTACACGAAATCATCGTCCACCATCTTATCTTCATGATTATCAATGTTCATTAGTTACACATCCTAAGTTATTACCTCATCATTCTATGTCTACTAGTGTAATGCCTCCAAATTTGCTTTACCCTCTACATAATTTTGTTTCTTATGATTTATTATCTTCTCATCATTTTGCCTTTACTACTGCTATATCTGCTAAGGTTGAACCAACATCTTATGATCAAGCTGTCCAACACCCAAAGTGGAAAGAATCTATGCTTGCAGAATTCAATATTTGAATCAAAACAAAACTTGGACCTTTACTCATCTTCCTCCTGGAAAAATGCCCATTGATTGTAAGTGGGTATATAAAATTAAATATCACTCTGATGGATCTGTTGAATAATACAAAGCTCATTTAGTCGCTAAAGGCTACACACAGACTAAAGGTTTGGACTACCATGAGACCTTTGCTCCTGTTGCCAAGTTAACTACAGTCCGATGTGTTCTTGCAGTGGCAGCTATCAAAAATTGGTCCTTATATCAGCTTGGTGTACATAATGCTATTTCTTCATGGCGATTTACATAAGGAAGTTTACATGAGACCTCCTCCGGGTTTTTGTCGACAGGGTGAGAATCTGGTTTGTTGACTTCAAAAATCATTGTATCGCCTTAAACAAGCTTCTCGCAACTGGTTTGAAAAATTTTCTCTTGCTCTCCATCTTACTAGCTTTAAACAATCTCATTGTGATTACTCTTTGTTTACTTCTACAACGGAATCAGCAATTACAATAGTACTATTATACATTGATGATATTATACTCAGAGGTAATGATGCTCTTGGAATAAAGTCAGTCAAAGATTTTTTGCACAACAGATTTCACATCAACGATATTGGAACATTGAAATATGTTTTGGGAATTGAGGTTGCAAGATCCAAACAAGGGATTTTTTTATCTCAAAGAAAATATGCTTTAGAGAATCTGGATGATGCAGGCTTTCTTGGTGCAAAACCAGTGACTTCTCCTATGATGCAAAATTCAAAGTTAAATCCAGATGACGGTGATCTTTTAAAAGATCCAAGTCTATAGAGAAGATTGGTGGGTCGTCTTCTTTATCTCACAACCACTCAACCAGATTTGATGTATTCAGTACAAATTTTAAGTCAATTTGTTTCTAAGCCTCGAAGACCTTATCTTGATGCTGCATATAGAGTACTGGCATATCTAAATTCTGCTCCAGGAACAGGTATTTTATTTCCATCTGATAGCTCATCTCAAATTGAGGCTTATTGCGATTCAGACTGGGGTAGCTGTCCTACAACTCGAAGGTCTGTGACTGGATATTGTGTTTTTCTTGGAAAGAGTCCTATCTCATGGAAAAGTAAAAAGCAACAAACTGTCGCTCGATCCTCTGCAGAAGCCGAATATAGGGCAATGGCTTCTACCACATGTAAGTTAATTTGGCTAAAATGGCTTTTGAATGGTCTTGGAGTTTCTCATCCACAATCTATGCGACTTCATTGTGATAACAAAGCTGTTCTTCATAATGCTGCCAATCTAGTATTTCATGAAAGAACTAAGGATATAGAGTTAAATTGTCATCTTATACGTGAGAAGATTCAAGCTAGGCTGATTAAAACATCACATGTTGCATTTGCTAATCAAGTTGCAGATATCTTCACAAAACCTCTTAGGAAGGAAGAATTTCATCATCTTTGTGGCAAGTTGGGCATCCATAACATCCATTCTCCAACTTGAGGGGAGTGTCAAGATCAACATAAATTTAGGAATATATCTCAGAGATTCTTGACATCTTTTTATTTCCTATTTTCACTCATGATTCTAGGCATGATTTTTTGTTGTCTTACTTTATGTATATGTTATACTATATTATAAAAGGATGTACTGATACAATATAAGCACATACATTTTTTTGACTCAATTTTGAGTATTGGAACGGTTATATTCTTTTGTTCCTTATTTTTTATAAGGAGCATGATGACTGTTTGAATAGAGATCACATCATCATTCTTTTGGATAGCTGTAACGCAGCCCCGTGACCATTAGATGTCAATCTAGAGTAGGGATGGCAAAACCCGGGGTCGGGGCCGGGGTCGACGGTCCCTGGCCCCGGCCATGGCCTTCAATTCCAAGCCCTGGTCCCGGGAAATTCCCCGGAATTTTTTTCCGGGGCCGGGGCCGAGGTACCTTGGGCGGAGCCGGGTTTTTCAATAACCCGGGATTAAAACCCGGGTTGTATAATTTTTTTAAATTCTTATTCTTTTTTATTCTGTTTATATAAATATTGCATAGGTTTTTTAAGCAAAGTGGGTTATAGCCCAGTGGCCCATAGCTTTATAGTTTAAAATGGGAACTTAGGTTTGAATCCCGTATAATGCAAATCTTGAGAACTCTTTTAATTTAAAAAAAGAATAATATACAAAGGTTTTTTATATTGCTTCTTTAGTTGCAAAGTGGGCTATAGCCCAGCAGTAGCTTGTCTTATAGCCTTGTTTGTTGAGGGAACAGATTCAAATCTCTTTCATTGCATTCTTTTAAAACTTATTTAATTTTTTAAGAAAAAAGGTGGGCTGAGGTTGGGCTTGGGTCAAACTTGCTGGACTTTTTATAAGTTATTTTAGTAAAATGGCTTATGGGCTTAAAGGGTTATATTTAAGAATTGAAAATTAATGGATTAAATTGATATGGTTTTTAATTTCAATTCTATAACCCAGGTTCAATCCCGGGTCCTCGGCCCCAGCCCCGGCCGGGCAGAAAATTCTTACCCCGGCCCCGGCCAATTACCCTGATTTTTTGGGTAATTTCCCGGCCCCGGATGACCGGTTTTCCAAGTCTCCGACCCCGGTCGGGTTGGTTTGCCATCCCTAGTAGAGAATATGTAGATATCACGATCACAACATAACAATTTTTTCTACCCTCCCATAAACAAAAAGGATAATTTTGATTAGAATTTGATCCCAGAGCTCTTGCACAATTTGACCAAATGAATTGAACTTTCTAGTAGCCAACTTAAGGCAGCCATTAGTTTGTTGATACAAGACAATCAGTCGCACATATCTTTTATCAGAGAAGAGCTTTATAGAAAGCCAATCAATACAATTCTTTAATCCAATGAGGTTAAAAAGA
Organism: Boswellia sacra; assembly: GCA_013180625.2. Taxonomy (NCBI): domain Eukaryota; kingdom Viridiplantae; phylum Streptophyta; class Magnoliopsida; order Sapindales; family Burseraceae; genus Boswellia; species Boswellia sacra. Next base: position 45,560 of record SNVD02013549.1, on the reverse strand, counting down.
AACCTATATATTAGCTAGGGAAGCAAAAATTGAAGAACTTAAGCCTTATCATTTCTTGAGATTCAATCGGGTTGAATACAACCATAAGGAAGTTACAACAATTTTACAGTAAAAAGATTGTAGTTTATAAACAATTTATAGTCAAGTACCTGAATCTCTCCATTCTAGACAGAAATGCTGCATTTTTGGGTCTTGCACAGCCAAACTTATCATGTGGTGATTTTCATTTCTATAACTTGGCATGCATCCATAACAATCCCCAGAGGCCTGCATTGAAAGCCACTTCTATAATATTAAGGAAGCAAAAATGACACTTTAATGAAAATGCTATAAATACCTTTTAAATCTCCCAAGAGCTTTAAAAATCAACTTGGCCACCTGCATAAAATTTTCAAGGTTCAAAATCATAAAAATTTCAAGATCACTTGTAGAAAGGAACTAATCAAAGAGAATTACTAACAGCTAGCACCTAGAATCTCACTACCTAGATGAAAATTAAACACCATAATCAATATGAAATATAGGTAAAGGAGGCTTGTAACAGATTATTTTAATGATGTATAGAACCGCTCTTTTAGCTTAAGTTTTCTATTATTAATAAGTGCTAATCACTGTAATAGAGAAACACATTAGTGCTTTAGTCGAATGGTCGTAATTCTGTGCTGAGAAAACAAGGTATGACAAGTTATCTGTACTAATCTAGACAGCAAGGTAACTAGTAGAATACAGAAATGACAGAACTCTTCCCTTCACACTTTAGCTAGTGCCATGTTTGATTGAATATTGTCAGCTTGATTTTACTTACATTAAATTAGCCAAAAATAGCCAAAAAGTCCAAATGTTATAGGATTTACTTATAATAGAAAACCAAGTTATAACATTAACTTAGGGCCCGTTTGTTTTGGGGTCTAAAATCTGAATGTGAATAGCATTCAGAAATTAGTCCGTTTATTTTGGATATTAATCACTTATTTTCATTATTTTCAGACATATATATCTGAACCAAAAAAGTAAAAAATTATCACTTTTTTTTCTAAAACATCTGAATATATTAAAATATCAAAAATACCCTTATATATAAAACAATTACAATTTTTGTTTCATTCTCTTTTGATCTAGCCTCCATCGTCACTCTCCATTCCCTCTCTTCTGTGAACCTGAACCCTAGTTCTCCAAATCCATTTCTTTCATTCAGTTTCAGCACCGACAATAATTCTCCGGCGGCCAAATCTAGTAAGAAATTTCAATTTTTCAGCGTTTTTTATTTTTATGCTTTCCAATCGCTTGACGCCTAGGAGTATATTTCTTTTTACTTTTAGTTTTTTCTTCGTTGCGTTTTCGATATTTCATTGTGGTTTAAATTTGTGGCCTGTTTGTGTTCTATTGGATGGGGGTGCATGAACTGATTTTGACGATGCAGGTCTTGGAGGGTCTTGATGCTGTGCTTGATGTTGGGGGTATGTATGATCCAACGAATGATCGTTATGACCATCATCAGAAGGGTTTTGAGGAGGTTTTTGGACATGGTTTCTCTACAAAACTCAGTAGTGCCAGTCTTGTTTACAAGGTAGTCATTTGCTAGAACATGCCAGTTTTTAAGATTTATATTAGAGATTGGTTAATTGGCTTTGGATAAAGCTTGCTCCATATAGACAACATAAATTCTAGTGTAGTTTGACCTTTTGAAATTTATGTTATTTCTTGTTCTTAATTTTCTTTTCTCTTCAGCATTTTGGAAAGGAGATTATAGCTAAGGAGCTTCAAGTCGATGAAGGGCACCCAGATGTGCAATGGTTATTTTTGGCTGTTTACAAAAACTTCATGGAGGTATTAATGTCTGGATATGTCTATTTACTATTTACACAACATTCTAAATTATCACTCTAGTTTGATTGCTATCTTGTGGATAGATTAGAAGTTGTTGCATAGTGGTTCATGTTTGTACTAAATTATCTGTGCTTTTAGTTAGTTCTTTCCCTGTTTCATATGTCCTTGTCAGTGGTAAACAAGTTGATTTCTCTTCCTTGGTATGAATACAAGCTTTTTAGGGGTGTGGGTATTTACAGCACCTTTCCTGCGTAACTATTTATTTTTTAGGGCAGAAGATTTTGGTGCTTTGCTATGTTAAATTTTACAGCTTACTCATAGTGCTAATTTATATCTCTTATGTGATTGATATGGCTGTGCTTTTGTTACTAACAGAAGCTTTATTTGTCTCTGGTTTTCTTGGCTTCAGCTTGTTGCTTTAAATGTATAAGGGAGCTCCCAAATGGCTTTGGCAATATCCCGGCCTCTATCTTTATTCTTCATATTTATTTGTGAAGATATTGATTTTTGTTTAATTCATTTGATTTTCGTCTGGTCAATGATTTTCCTTTCTTGTTACTTTTGTCAGGCAATTGATGCAATTAATAATGGAATCAATCAGTATGACATAGACAAGCCTCCAAGATATGTTAACCATACACACTTGCACCACAGGAAAAACAGTTTTCAGCGACAAAATTTTTTGCGACGAAATAAAATTCGTTGCTGAAGGACACTTTTTGCAATGAAATTTCTATTTCGTCGCTGTATCTCGTCGTAAAAAGGGAGAGGGGAAGAATTTTTTCTGAATTGTATTTAGCGACGAAAGTACGTCGCAATATACAATTTATTGCGATGAAAAACTAAATCGTAGCTATATAGGCAGACGAGATGAAGGAAATCTTTTAGTGACAAAAAATTCGTCCCAAAATATCACTTTTAGTGATGAAATTTCCTTGCAGAATCTCATAACAAAATAAGGAAAAATTTAAAAAATACGGAAACCTTTTAGCAACAACAAATTCATCGCAGAAAGCTTTATATACCCCTTTTAACGACAAAAGTTCATCGCAGAATCTCATAAGAAAATTAGAGGAAAATGCAATACAGGAAACCTTTTAGTGACAAATAAGTTCTCGCTAAAGGTTTCCTATATCGCTTTAAGCAACCAACTTTCGTCGCAGAATCCGATTACAAAATAAACGAAAATAGAAATATGGCAAACCTTTTAGCGACGATAAATTCCTCACAGAAAGTCCCCTATATTCATTTTAGCGACAAAATTTCGTAGCATATTCTCAAAACAGAATAAGAAAACCTTCTATCCATTAAATTGTGTTGCATAATCTAATACCTAAAAAGGGTGGTAACTATAGTGGAAAAACCTTTCAGCGATAATAAATTCATTGTAGAAAGTTTCTGAAATTTCTATGAGCGATGAAATATCGTCACAAAATATTATATCGAAACAAGGCAAAATAAGGACACTATACAACATGGTAAACTTTTTAGTGATGACACATTCCTCGCATAAAGTTTCATATATTTCGTTTTTCGACAAAATTTCGTCGCAGAATCTCATCAGAAACCTAGGGAGAGATGCAATGTAATAAACCTTTTAGCAACAAATAAGTCCTCGCAAAAAGTTTCCTATATCGCTTTCAGCAACGAAATTTCATCACAGAATCCAATTACAAAATAAACAAAAACAAAAATATGGCAAACCTTTTAGTGACGAGAAATTCCTCGCATAAAGTCTCCTATATTTCTTTCAGCAACAATATTTCGTAGCACAATCTCAAATCAAAATACGAAAGCCAAGTAAAGCTTTTATCGACGAAATTACGTTGCATAATCTAATACCTAAAACCGAGGAAAAGCAATATGGTAAAACCTTTTAGTGACAATATATTTGTTGCAGAAAGTTCTTACATTTCTATCAGCAACGAAATTGCGTCGCAACATATAACATCAAAATAGGGGAAAATAGGGAAAATATGCAATATGGAAATGAAAGATTATAAGTTTAGCTTGTAACTTGTAAGTTAAGAATAAATAAAAGTGATCAATTATATTTAACTAATTGAGACTAGGCATGGTATTAGTTAATGATTTATACCATATAATCTAATTTAATGTGTTTTAAATAAGTAATACTATAAATCTCAATATTATTAATTAAATCAATTGTCAAAAATAGTTAATATGTACTTTTCTTACATTTAGATTAATTACCAATTAAATCATTTACCTAAAACAGTTAATATAAAATGGAAACATTGTAAAGTTTATTAATTATTTTTTCCTTGCTAATTATTAATTAAATCAAATGCCTATGATAGTTATGGAACAAGTTAGTACAAAATTAGAACATTAGATTAATTAATTCTATTAATGGTCGGCTTGGAACCGGGGCGGGACGGGTACGGGGCAGCAGGTATCCAACCCCGCCCCGCCCCATTGCCCCTTTGTGGGGTGGGGCGAGGCGGGACAAAAAATTTTTGAGCGAATCCATACCCGCCCCACCCCGGCCCGCCCCTATTTGAATTATTACTAACGCCCCTATAATCCGTATATTTTTACGATTTTATCCCCTGCAACATTTGCATCTTTGTAAATAACTCCCTTATCAATTTCTCATCATATCATTTATAACTATGATCATTTTTTAAGGTTATAAGATTACTTTTATCATATTTCTATTTACATATTTAGAAAGTAATATATTGATTATATTAAAGATATACATTTTTAAAATAATCTTGTTAATATTGCAATAATTTAATTAATACTTAGTAATCTATATCAAGATTGTATATATTATTCAAATTTAATTACTATAAAATATAAATATTTAATTACCATTAATTGCCATTTGATTATATTAGTAATAATGCTACATACTTTACTAAAAATAATGTTCAAAGTGTATTATTACTTGTAAACTAGTTAATTGAAAATTTTTTAAATAGTTGATAATACAACTAAATAATTTTTTAATAACATGTTGATTTAGTTTCAATCTAATAATAGTAATAATATGATTGACATATATCAATTAATTAACATTATATATTTATAAAAAATTCATAATTTACTTAATTAATTTAAATTATAATAAATCATAAATTTAAGGTTTTAAGATTATTTTTACAATATTTCTATTTACATATTTAGAAAATAATATATTGATTATATTAAAGATATATATTTTAAAAATAATCTTGTTAATATTGTAATAATTTAATTAGTACTTAATAATCTATATTAAGATTGTATATATTATACAAATTCAATTATTATAAAATACAAATATTTTATTTTGTCATTATAACATGACAAATTGATGTTAATATATTAAAAGATGTTAATTATAAATTAAAATGTAATTTTTATTAAATTATTTGCATTGTTTGTAAAATTATTAAGAATTTATATAGATAAAAAGTTTAACAAATATAACCTAAGAAATTACATCACAGTCCTAAAATTTTAAAATTTTATAAACAAACCCCTAAAAAATTCATAGAAATAATTTGATTAATTATGGAGTGATTGTTTTGGACAGCAAGGAGGTGAGACACAAAGTTTCTCCGCTTCCTTCCAAGCCACTCATTACAGCACTAAAAAGGGATGGGTTAACTCTACAGCACAAGAGAAGCATGTAAGTTTTTATTTTTATGTACTAAGTTACTGTTTTTGCTTTTCTTAGTCATCAAAACTTTTAAGTTATGATGCCTTAATTGTTTGCTATGGCTTAGAAAAGCACCTTCAATGATTTGGATGTTGTATCACGAAAAATTGTTTGCTATGGCTTAGAAAAGCACCTTCAATGATTTGGATGTTGTATCACGAAAAATACGACTCTAGTTTATGATGCAAAAATAAGAAAATGAGAATTAAGTTCTATTTTATTCAGCTTGATGGTGAATATTTAAGGCATGGTTAGAATGAAGGGAAAAAATTCAGTATCACTGCAGTTTACATCATTTGCATATTGACATGCTTTTTATGTATGTAGTTGCTAGATGTCTCTTCTTTCTAAGCTTTATAGCTTGACTTTCCAATTTAAGAGGGCCTAGCCTAAAATTATAATTTAAAATTTCAGCTATTGATTTAGCTTCATCAATTAGTGTAAGTTAACATTCTTAGGATATAGATCATATGGAAAAACAAAATTATCAACAAACTTAAAGATGTGAATTTAAGAGATGTTTAATTTATAAGCCAAAAACATTTAGTTAATGTTGTACTAAAAATATACTTGTGTTGGTCCAGTCTATTTAAGAAAACAACTTCAAAAGATGTTTTTTGTTTCATAGTTCTTGGTAGTATTATAAGAATGATATCAACAAAATATATATAATTTATGGAGTTGGTATTTAAATTTCTTTACTATGATTTAGTTAACAATTAGATGAATATTATGATCATGAATAAGGAATGAGTATCGAATTAAAATGAAGTTTATTGAAAGCATCAAATGCTCTCTTCAATTCCTCTTTTAAGCGGGATGCTGTTGCTTCAATATGAACTGAATTTTTCAATTGTTCCTCTTCCTCTCCATAGTCTTTAGGATCAAATCAGGTGCTGAGCCTCCTTGAAATTTCAGGTCTGTTACCTATTCTGTTGTCTTTTGATTATACTTAGAGAAGTCTGTACATGAGCTTTCCATATTGCTTTCTGAAGTAACACTTTCAGTTGAATAATCTTAATCTAATGTAGAACAGTCAGCACTCCATCCATACACTTGGACCAAATCTTCATCCTTGGTAGGGCAGACAGAATTTGAATCTTTATTAATGCAATCTTCAATGATACTCAGTCTATAATCTATTTTAGCAAGTTTATATTTTATCTGCTGCAGAATTGGAGTTTTATTTTTTAACTTCAGAAACTCGTGCTCTTTGAATGGTTGCAGTTCACTCGTACAAAACAGAAAACTTTGCTTTTTTCTTTTAAGTAATCTACTCCTTATCTCATGAATTTCTTTTACCAAATCCTGAACCATCTTTCTATATGATACCAAAGCTTCAAAAATATCACTTTGGAGAGCTGCTTTATGAATCTCTGCATCACCATAACATGCATTAATAGGATTTTCAGACTCCAACACTGCTAACCTTGCCAACTCAACTTGACCCTGAACACCTTCAGCTGCTGGAGCATTTGCATTATCCTCCATCTCAAAAATCTTATAGTTTTGCATTTGGGTGGCCAGATTTGATATTGGATTTGGAACATCTGTATTAGAGAGCCATTTTGCAACCACAAAAGTAGTTTCAACACGTTTATCTGTTTCAATGATCTGAACCTTAGATTTGAGATTACTCTCCAGCACCTTTACCTTATTGATTTTTTCATTCAGCAACATGCTTAACTGAGTTGCCTCCTCTTTTCTTATTTCATTATTTTGTGGTTGACAATCATTTAAAGCAATTGTCGCTCACTTCAAAGAGGTTAACTTCTCCTCTATTTCCATTACCATCTTCTACGCATCTTAAAAATTATCTGCGCATCTCGTTCAAAAGTCAAAAGGTTTCTATCACAAGGCCTTTAAAAATTATTATGTAACTTTCGTAACACGTAGTCGTTAGGCAATCAAGATAGTATTGAAGATTAAGTTTACAGGAACAGCTTAGGTTCTTCAAATAACGAGACTTTAAAAAACTAAAGACATGTTAGCAAGTTGGAAGAATAATATAAAATAAAACCAAAGCGGGATCGAGGCGGAAGCAATTGGAATTTAATAAAGATGACAAAACAATAGGATACATATTTTAATGAAAGTCAAACACAATGAACAAAGCTGTAGAGGAATTGCCCCATTAAGCTACCTGTAGAAGTCACAATAAAATTAAATTTCCTACCATAAGCAAGACTTATTATCACCTACTAGTTCTCTGTTATGTGTAAAGTTCATCTTCAATGCAAAAATTCTTGTGCATTGGTGGACAGGTGATGTTTTACATAACAAGAATTCAAAGTTTGGAGCAGTTTTTTTTTTTTAAATACATGTAGAAAACAAAACAAGAATCAATTTTTGTGCTTAGAACAAAGAAATTCAGTTGGAAGAGAGATCCATGCAAAGCCAATCCAAAGATTACAAAAACATGCCTTTTTGGTAAAAAAAAATTCTACAAAAATAATATAAATGCAATCACACTCATCATGGAAGAAGAACAGCAAAAACTATACCAAAAAAGAATTGAAGAATTTATTATACACATTTCTCAGCCATCTGTCGGAATATAATGTAGCTTTAATCATTTCTGTTAACTGAGAACCAAATGCCACTGGTAAGAATAAATTAATAACCACAGCAGCCAAATCTTAATCTCACCATGCTGCAGAAATACTAAAACTCAAAATCTAGACAAATCCTTCTATCAGAAAGATAATTACTTTGACCAACCAGAACCTGCATCCCAGTTTAATAGTTTCTAAGATAGCCAGATAAAAATAAAACTAAAAAAATAAAACAAGAGAACAAAATCTTCATAGCACAGTGCAGAAACAAACTCTTCTATCAGTGAGTAAACAACCGAATGCAACAAATGAACACTGGCTTAACAAATTTTATTTTATTTTTTTCATAAGATACAAAACAATCTTTTCAGACCACTGTCAGTCATTGAGGTAAATGACAGATTTAAGTTCTCCAGATGAATCAAACCTAAAAGGAATAAGCATAAATCAGGCCATGCATTTAACAATAATCCAAATGAAACTAGATGAAAATGCAATGACAAATGAGATAAAGATGATCAACAGGACGAAAATAACAGTCAATGTATAGTTAAGACATTACAACCACCCACAGCAAACAATGCTGTCCACATATGAATAGTAATTACTAAATATTGCAATGGAAACAAAGGAGTTATAGTCTATTGCTAGGAAGAAAAAGAAGGTGCAGAGTCCATGCTCCATAACAGTCAACTGTCACTAAAAAACAGCTTTAAGCATGCAGGATATTGAGGGACTTCTCTGGGAAGGCCTCTGCTTTTCACAAAATGAATATTTAAAAAAAAATAAAAACTCAGTGACAAGGTCACAAAAGACCATTCAAAGCAGAGCAACTCATATGACAAAGCCTTGTCTCATTTGTTTGCTTATGTAGTAAAAATGAAAGATAATCTCATTTTCTCAGATAGTAGACTTTTCCACTCCACACGAAGTGCCCTTATTTCCTGCTCTTTATTTGCTATAGTGTTTCTTAGACTTGCATTTTGTTAAGTCATGCAACATAATCTTTCATCAAGTTCTATTAGAAGGGCAGCAACCTCTTCTTGCAAATGAAGAATTGTTTTATTTGTCTCCATCTCAACCTATTCACAAACTAAATCAACTTGGTGCTGGTGAGATAATTGTGATGCCTGATCCTCTTCATATTGATAATTGTCAGGTATTCTTAGGATATAAGAGTAACTCAATAAATTAATAAATAAATAAATAAATTGTACTAAGTTTTATTTTTAATTCCTTTAAGTTAAGTTCTTTTCTTTTGTATTAACTTTGTATTATTATTTTTTCTAATTTATAGGCATCGTTATGTGAGCTAGAGGCATCCAATGCTCGTGGAGAAACAGAATTAACTGAGATAGAGATATCTCAAAGGGTGTTTGGGAAAAAATCTGGCTATGCTAAAGGATTAGCAATGCGAATACAAACTTCTCGTGCTCCATATGTTTCAATACATACTGATGAACTGAAGAAGCAGATAGCTGATCAAAAGACTCACTTTGAAGGTAAGATGGAGGAACAAAAGGCTCATTTTCAAGTTCAGATAGAGGAACAAAAGTCCCATTTTGAAGATATTGTATCTTCACAGCAGAAAACCATCGAAGATTTGAATACTAAGTTTCGAGAATTTGAGAAAATGATGCATCGTTATGTGGGTGACATCTCTGTTGGTTCACCTTCACAGTAGCCAACACCTTCAGCTGGTCTTCATCTTCATCCTAGTTAGCATATATATTTTTGTGTGCATATTGCTGCATATATTATCATTTGGATGACAACATGATCTTCATATCAGTCACCATCTTCATACTAGTTAGCATATATATTTTTGTCTATATTGTCACTTTGTGAATGGTTTATAAGCTTTATCTAGTGGCTTATACATGTATATATAAAGCTTTTTGGACTAACTTCCTTTTTAGTACATTTTGAATCATGTGGTGCTATGGTTTAATGTGCTTGACACTGGTTAAGTAGGTATTATGAAAATTATATTACAGGTAAAGGTAATATAAAAGGTAAAAGCCAAAAAAAAAAATTGTTTTGCGACGAAACTTTGTAGGAGAATCATACATTTTAAATCTTTCAGCGACAAATAAATCGTCACTAGGTGCTACACGCAAAAACTCAAGCACATTCAGTGAGGCAAACTTCGTAGCTAAAACACCTTTCTGCAACGACATTTTGTCTCAATAGATTTACATTAAAGTTCCCAAAGAGAACAGAATTGTAGGAAAATATTAATAAAAATATCAATTCCATATCAAGGAGGAAAACATTATGTGGGGAGCATCCTTCTGCGACGAATAATTCTCGCAATAGTTTTAGATTCGCGGCTATGGCGACAAATTAATTGTCGCAGGATGTCTTGAAACATGAAAGAAGGTTTTAGCGAGGAAAGTAATTGTAGCTGAAAATGTCTTCTACTACGAAATATTGTCGCAAAATGATATTCAAATTCAAGCAACAACATTTTAGCAAGGAAAATCATTGTAGCTGAAAATATCTTCTGCTACGCAATATTGTCGCAAAATGATATTCAAATTCAAGCGACAACATTTTAGCAAGGAAAATCATTGTAGCTGAAAATATCTTCTGCTACGAAATATTGTCGCAAAATGATATTCAAATTTCGAAAACAACATTTTAGCAAGGAAAATCATTGTAGCTGAAAATCTCTTCTGCTACGAAATATTGTTGCAAGATGATATTCAAATTCAGAAGCAACATTTTAGCGAGGAAAGTCATTGTAGCTGAAAATACCTGCTGCTACGAAATATTGTCGCAAAATGATATTCAAAATAGGAAAGAGCATTTTAGCGAGGAAAACCATTGTAGCTGAAAATACCAGCTGCTACGAAATATTGTCGCAAAATGATATTCAAAATAGGAAAGAACATGTTAGCGAGGAAAATCATTGTAGCTGAAAATGCCTGCTGCTACGAAATGTTGTCGCAAAATGATATTCAAAATAGGAAAGAGCTTTTTAGCGAGGAAAATCATTGTAGCTAAAAATCTCTTCTACTACGAAATATTGTCGAAAAAAGATATTCAAAATCAGGAAATAACATTTTAGCAAGGAAATAAGTTGTAGCTAAAATATGTTTGTGCGACAAAATATCATCGCAAAAAAGTTTTCAGCAACAACAATTATTTTCTCGCTTGGTTTTTCTGCGACGCGTCTTCTGCTTCGATGGTGCGATGAAATTTATTTCGTCGATAAAATTTTTGCGACGATTTTTAGGCCTTCTGAGACAAAATATTTCGTCGCGGAAGGTGATTTTTCGTGTAGTGTTGTCTTCTAGTGTGGGGAAACTAAATTTGGATTAGACAGAACCTGATCAATCGGCTGAGAAAGATAATGAAGCCTTCCAACGAGCAATGACTCTAGCCGGCAGTGAGTTTTTAGATGTGAGATTCTTCTGAAACTAGTATATGTTTTACCATTTTTTTGTAAAGACTAGTGAGTTTTTAACCATCTAAAAACTAGTGAGTTTTTAGATGAGTTTTTAGATATGTTCACATGTGAGTAGACATTCTTGTCCCTATTTTTCAATTAAATTTTGTTCTTGCTCCATCATGAGTGTGAAAATGCTTTATACTTACATCTAATACCCCCTTGCATTAGATTGCCCTCATCTTTTCGGGCATCTTGCTGCAATTAAGTTTTATTTATGATAGCATTAAGTGCTTATCTTATGGCATAAATTTCTGAAAAAAGAATGGTGGGAGAGTAGAGTTTGGCTGCTACTAGCAACTTCTACACAAAGTAGAGGAAATAAATATTGAGGAAAAATGGTGGACTATTCTGTTCAGTGGCTGTTTCTAGTTACTTTTTCTTGGTAAGTCAATTTTTATGTGTTGGCTCATCTATTTATTCTTCTGTTAATATGATTTTCCTCTGGAATTGGGCATGAACTTTCTTAAATAAATCTATGCAACCAGTGTTAAGATAGCAGATGATATAAATTTGTTGTTAGTTGAAAATAAAGATTTGTGGCTTAAGTATCTAAAGGCATTTTTTTTAATTGATTTCATGTTGTATTCTTATTTGACTATGCATCTTGCAGTGGAAGCTTCACTTGTTTGAGCTGGAGGAGCGGATGAAGATTCATAATTTTCTTCGAACAATGTCAATTGCATATGTATTATTTTCTAAATTTGATGACTAAGAAGTTCAACTAGAGGATGAGGAAGCATATCGGAATCAAATACCAACCACAAGTCAATCCGATAGAGCGTTAGGGCAAGCTTTTATGCACCAACTTCGGGATCAAATTGCTAATCAATTATTTCAAGCTTATAATTAATTTTTTATGATCTTGTTACAATGAAGAATTTTAATAATTATGGTGTTGAGATCGGTTTATCTATTATTTACATTGTTTTGTTATTTTTATTAAAGTAGTTTAGTTAAAATAACTAATTGAAAGAAAACTTGGTTAATAATGGATAAGAATAAATTTTAAAAAAAATATAATCAATTAGAAATTAAAAAATTATTAATTAAAATATAATTAATAAATATTAAATTTATAATTATTTATAATTTTGATTTAAATTATTAAATTTTTAATTTTTAAAAGATCGTGAGAAATAAAATATTAAATATTTAAATGAAAAAAATTTTATTTTATTTTAGTTAATATTTATTTTTTAAATAGTTGTAAAAAATATAATATTAATTATTTAAATGAAAAAGAATTTTGGTTTAATTTTATTAATTATTCAATTTTTGAAGAATTGTATAAGTATAATATAAAATATGTTACATTTCAATAAAGGTAAAAATGTCACATTAAAGGTAAAATATGTTAGCCCTAGGGGTACATGATAATTTTGATGATAACAATACACATTGATTCATTGTGATTTACTAACATGTTTATTTATGTGCAAGAGTAATATCATTGAAATAATTGTAAAATCAAGAAGAGGCTTATTAAAATGAAGCTAAGGAGAAGACTACATGTTAAAGGCACAAAAGTTTAAGAACAAGGTTTGATTCAAGGAATATGACACATGAGTAATGTTTAATTAATTGGTCATATATTTCTCTACAGATGTCCAAATGATGTGATTCTTAAGCCTTTGGAAAGTTTACTCAATTTATAACATTTCATATGTTTTAAAGAAATTTAAATTTCAAGTGTAAGATTGTCCAAATCATCATACAAGTTGGAAGACAAATGGAAGCAGCTGACATGAGCACCGAATACTCTTTTGGACATATCTTGACCTAGAAAAATCAAAATGACATGATTCTTATGGCATTGGAAAGAGGACGTAATGAGGCACATTTCATATGTTTTGAATAAATTCAAATTTCAAACGGAAGGCTAACAGAATTATCATTCAATTCGGTGGACTGACACAAGGAAGAAAAATCAATGTTAGCCCTAAGGCTACATGATAATTTTGATGATAACAATACACATTGATTAATTGAGATTTACTAACATGTTTATTTATGTGCAAGAGTAAGATCATTGAAATAATTTTAAAATCAAGAAGAGGCTTATTAAAATGAAGTGTTGAAGCTAAGGAGAAGACTACATGTTAAAGGCACCAAAGTTTAAGAACAAGGATTGACTCAAGGAATGTGACACATGAGCAATGTTCAATCAATTGATCATTTATATCTCTACAAATATTCAAATGACGTGATTCTTGAGCCTTTGGAAAGCTTACTCAATTTATAACAATTCATATGTTTTAATGAAATTCAAATTTCAAGTGCAAGGTTGTCCAAATCATCATGCAAATTGAAAGACAAATGGAAGCAGCTGACATAAGCACCGAATACTCCTTTGGACATATCTTGAGCTAGAAAAATCAAAATGACTTGATTCTTGAGGCATTGGAAAGAGGACTTAATGAAGAACATTTCATATGGTTTGAAAAAATTCAAATTTCAAACAAAAGGCTGACATAATTGACATGCAATTCGGTGGACTGACATAAAGAAGAAAAATCAACTCACATGAGCGTCGAATGTTGTTTTGGCCATATCTTAAGATAGAGATATCCAAATGCTTTGATTCTTAATGTTTTGGAAATATTATTCAAATATACAGATCTTTCATGTTTTTAATAAATTCAAATTTCAAACGGAATGCTGACATAATTATCATTCAATTTGGTGGACTGACACAAGAAAGAAAAATCAAGTCACATGAGCACCGAATGGTGTTTTGGCCATATCTTGAGTTACAGATATTCAAATGACTTGATTATTAATGCGTTGGAAAGCTTATTCAAATGTGCAAATCTTTTATGTTTTGCATATTTTCAAATTTCAAACGGAACATTGACAAAAATGGAAGACAAGATTACGGTTTTTATAGTGGGCAGAAAATTTGGAGTTGGTGTCTTCACTTGATTAAGTTCATCTCATTTGCCTATAAAAGGAGCCATTCTCCCATGCATTCAAGGAGTGCAAGAGAAGCATTTTATCAAGCAAAAAGCAAGAGAAATATCAAGTCTAGAGAGCTTTTATATTATTTATCTACTCTTTGAAGAGAGTTATACTGTTGTTGTAAAAATTATCTTTGTTCTTGTATTGTGGTGAGAGTGAGATATTATTGTAAAGGATAATAGTTATCCTGGAGAGAACTCTTGTTGTGTGTTATCAAGAGTTGAAGGAAGTTGCCTTGGTGAGGTTGTTCATCAAGAAGAACTCTTGGTGTGGTGTTATCAAGAGTTGAAGGAAGTTGCCTTGGTGAGGTTGTTCATCAAGAAGAACTCATGGTGTGGTGTTATCAAGGGTTGAAGGAAGTTGCCTTGGTGAGGTTGTTCATCAAGAAGAACTCTTGGTGTGGTTTTATCAAGGGTTGAAGGAAAAAGTCTTGGTGAGGTTGTTCATCAAGCAATTTGTAAAGAATTCTACAACTTAGTGGAAAGCCTAGCTTGTGGAGCTAGGAGCCCGTGGACGTAGGCAAGGTTTGTCGAACCACGTAAATTGAGTTTGCACTCTCTTTATCCCTTTCCTCTTTTCATTTACTTGCACTTGTGATTGTTCATCATTATTATTCTTTTGATTGCATCTTTGATAAATTCTAATTTCATCTTCTTCACCTTTATTTTCAAAGAAAGAGTGAACAAATTTTGATCTTCCAAGAAAAGTTTTCTAAATCCGTTTTGATAAAAAAAAACCCAATTCACCCCCCTCTTGGGTTGCCATACCTGGGTCAACAAGTGGTATCAGAGCAAGGTTGCTCAATTTTTTAAATCTTAATCGATTTTGAGCTATGGCAACTTTTAATTCAACTTCATATGTTGAGGGACTTTCTATCTCTAGACCTCCATTTTTTAATGGAAGTGATTACTCTTATTGGAAAACTAGAATGAGTATTTTCTTGAAATCTTTTGATTATGATTTGTGGTCTATTGTTTTGGAAGGACATTTTCTTCCTACCAAAATTGAAAATGGGGAATACATGCTTAAAGAACCTAAAGAGTTTAGTGAAGATGATAAAAAGAAATTGAGTTTGAATGCTAAAGCTATGAATGTGTTGTATTGTGCTCTAGATAGAAATGAGTTTAATAGAATATCTACTTGTTCTACGGCACAAGAAATATGGCACACACTTGAAGTAACTCATGAAGGAACTAGTCAAGTTAAAGAATCCAAAATTAGTATGCTAGTTCATAGTTATGAGCTTTTTAAGATGAAATCGGATGAATCAATTTCTGAAATGTTTACTAGATTTACGGATATTATTAATAGTTTGAAATCTCTTGATAAATCTTATTCTAATGTTGAAATGGTGAGAAAGATTCTTAGGTGTCTACCAAAATCTTGGGAGCCAAAGGTGACGGCAATTCAAGAAGCAAAGGACCTCACCAAACTACCATTAGAAGAACTTATGGGTTCTCTTCATGACTCATGAAATCACCTTGAAGAAGAATGAAGAAGAAGATTGCGATGTGGCAAACATGTGCTTTATGGCTTTAAGAGAAAGTGAGATAAGTATTCTAAACCATGATCCTAAGCTTTCATATGATGAATTACTTGAAGCATTCCAAAATTTACATGTGCAAGTTGATAAGCAAAATTCAAAAATTAAATGCTTTCAAAAAAAAGTCAAAAATCATGTTATCTCAATTAGAAGAGGTGGTAGAAATAAATGAAGCTTTAGAAAATGAAAATGAAATTTTAAAGCAAAAAGATTTTGAAAGTTTGGAAAGTCAAATGCATTTATTAAAAACTGAAAATGAGATTTTAAAACAAAAGGATTTTGATAAATTAGAGAAAGAAAATGCTATTTTGAAAAAGGAAAATAATGACTTAAGAAATATTGTTGATAGTTTTACAAAAAGCACAAAAAATTTGAATTCTATGTTACAAAACCAAAGGTGTGTTTTTGATAAAAGAGGTTTAGGATATAAAACTCATAAAAATCAAAAGTATTTTAAAAATTATTTTGCCCATGCATCTTCTAGGAATAATCCTAATCATTCATGTACTTATTGTGGAAGAAAAGGACACAAAGTGCATTCTTGCTATATTAAGAGAAATCCTAATTTGAAACAAATATGGGTTCCAAAAAGTACCAAAACTAACCCCCAAGGACCCAAGAACTTTTAGGTACCAAAAAATTACTCCTTGAATGTTGATTGTAGAGACAAAGGAGTGGCAAACACAAGTAGTACTTAGATAGTGGATGCTCAAGGCATATGACCGGAGATGCCTCCAAGTTCTCAAGATTAATCATGAATAAAGGAGGATATGTGACATTCGGTGATAATGCCAAAGGAAGGGTAATGGGACATGGTGATATTGGTAACCCTTCTTCACCTATTATTAAAGATGTTTTGCTTGTTCATGGTTTAAAACATGATTTGATTAGCATTAGTCAATTGTGTGATAAGGGATATTTTGTTACTTTTGAGCCTAATAGATGTGTGATTAAGGATGTTAGTAACAATAAGACATTATTTGTTGGTAATAGATGTGGTAATATTTATACAATTGATATTGATGTTAATGATCATGTAGAAAATTGTTTCATTGTTAATCATGATGCTTGGTTATGGCATAGAAGATTAGGTCATGCTAGCATGGACACAATTTCAAAAATTTCTAAAAATGATTTAGTTGATGGTCTTCCAAAAATAAAATTTGAAAAGGATAAGATTTGTGATGCTTGTCAATTTGGAAAACAAGTGAGAACTTCTTTTAAACAAAAGAAATTTATTTCAACAAATAAACCTCTACAATTACTTCATTTGGATTTATTTGGACCATCAAGAACTCAAAGCCTTGGTGGAAAGTATTATGTTTTTGTTATTGTGGATGATTATTCAAGATTCACTTGGGTATTATTCTTGAAAACTAAAAATGAGGCCATACAAGCTTTTTCAAAATTTGCAAAAAGAGTCCAAAATCAAAAAGGGTATTCTATTGTGTCCATTAGGAGTGATCATGGTGGTGAAGTAGACAATGTTGCATTTGAAAATCTTTGTGATGAAAATGGTTTTGAGCATAATTTTTCCTCACCTAGAACTCCACAACAAAATGGTGTTGTTGAAAGGAAAAATAGGACTATCCAAGAAATGGCTAGGACCATGTTACTTGAAAATAATTTGCCAAAATATTTTTGGGCCGAAGCCGTTAATACCGCATGCTTTATAATCAATAGAGTCCATATTAGAGCTTTAATAAAGAAAACTCCTTATGAACTTTGGAAAGGAAGAAAACCCAACATTGGATTTTTTAAAGTTTTTGGATGTAAATGTTTTATTTTAAACACCAAGGATAACCTTGGAAAATTTGATGCAAAAGCCGATGTTGGAATTTTTGTTGGCTACTCCAACCATAGTAAAGCATATAGAGTTTTTAACAAAAAGACTCTTACTATTGAAGAATCTATGCATGTTGAATTTGATGAAACTAATGTTATTTCTTCAAAGAATTTAGATGATGATATTGTTGAGTAGAAAGGCAAATCAAGGAATCAAGGCTTGATGAAAAGAGCCAAGATGAATTACAACTTCAACAAGAAAAGCTTGAGGAAGTAAATGATTCTTCCCAAGAATTACCAAAGGAATGGAGGTATGCAAAAGCTCACCCTAAAGATCTCATTATTGGTGAACCATCACAAGGTATGAAAACTAGATCTTCTTTTAAGAACTTTTGTAATCATTTTGCTTTTGTCTCTCAATTTGAACCAAAATCTTTTAAAGAAGCCGAAAATGACGAAAGTTGGATTTTAGCTATGCAAGAAGAATTGAATCAATTTGAGAGAAATCAAGTTTGGGAATTAGTCCCTAGACCTAAAAATCATTCTATTATAGGCACTAAATGGATTTTTAGAAATAAAGTAGATGAAAATGGCACCATTATTAGAAACAAAGCTAGACTTGTTGCTCAAGGATACAATCAAGAAGAAGGTATTGATTATGAGGAAACCTTTGCACCGGTTGCTAGATTAGAATCAATTAGAATGTTGTGTGCATTTGCATGTTATAAAAATTTTACATTATATCAAATGGATGTCAAAAGTGCATTTTTAAATGGTTACATTATGGAGGAAGTATATGTAGAGCAACCTCTTGGTTTTCAAAATCATGATTTTCCAAACCATGTTTTCAAACTCAAAAAGGCACTTTATGGCTTGAAACAAGCACCAAGAGCATGGTATGATAGATTGAGCAAATTTCTCATTGATAATGGTTTCGAAATGAAAAAAATTGATACTACTCTTTTTGTTAAACCAAAAAATGATGATTTATTAATTGTTCAAATCTATGTTGATGATATTATATTTGGTGCTACTAATGTCTCTATGTGTGAGGAATTTTTCAAGTGCATGCAACAAGAATTTGAAATGAGCTTAATGGGAGAATTAAATTTCTTCCTTGGACTTCAAATCAAGCAATCAATAGATGGGATCTTCATTAATCAAGCTAAATACACAAGAGATCTTCTCAAGAAGTTTGGCATGGATAATTCAAGGACATATAACACACCTATGGGTACATTAACCAAGCTTGACAAAGATGAGAAAGGAAAAGATGTTGAGGTAACAAAGTATCGAGGTATGATTGGCTCTCTTTTGTATTTAACTGCTAGTAGACCTGATATTATGTTTAGTGTGTGTATGTGTGCTAGATTTCAATCTTGTCCAAAGGAATCTCACCTTAAAGCTGTCAAAAGGATATTTAGATATCTTCTTGGAACCATAAATCTAGGTCTTTGGTATCCTAAGTGTGATAATTTTGATCTAATTAGTTATTCGGATGCGGACTTTGCTGGAAAGTCTTCTTGATAGAAAGAGCACTAGTGGCTCTTGCCATTTTCTAGGACATGCATTAGTCTCATGGTTTAGTAGAAAACAAAATTCTGTTGCCTTATCAACCGCGGAAGCCGAGTATATTGCAGTAGGAAGTTGTTGTGCACAATCTCTTTGGATGAAACAAATTTTAAAAGATTATGGTGTGGTATTTGATCATATTCCCATCAAATGTGACAATACAAGTGCCATCAACATTTCAAAAAATCCAATACAACACTCTAGGACTAAGCATATAGAGATTAGACATCATTTTATTAGAGATCATGTGCAAAAAGGTAATATTTCTTTAGAATTTGTTCCCACCGATAAAAAATTAGCCCGGATATATTTAAACCCCTTAGTCAAGATAGATTTAGCATTAATTAGAAGAGAATTAGGCATGTTGGATATGTCTTAATTTTGCTTTAATATGATAGCATGTTAAGGGGGGAATATTGTTGACCCAGGACCAGGTATGGCAACCCAAGAGGGGGGGTGAATTGGGTTTTATTTATAAAAACGGATTTAGAAAACTTTTCTTGAAAGATCAAAATTATTTAAATCTTTCTTTGAGAACAAAGATGAAGAAAATGAAAATATAAGTTATCTAAGATGCAATCAAGAGCATAACAATATTGAACAATCACAAGTACAAGTAAATGTAAAGAGGAAAGGGATAGAGAGAGTGCAAACTCAATTTACGTGGTTCGGCAAACCTTGCCTACGTCCACGGGCTCCTTGCTCCACGAGCTAAGCTTTCCACTAAGTTGTAGAATCTTTACAACTTGCTTGATGAACAACCTCACCAAGACTTTTTCTTCAACCCTTGATAACACCACACCAAGAGTTCTTCTTGATGAACAACATCACCAAGGCAACTTCTTTCAACTCTTGATAACACCACACCAAGAGTTCTTCTTGATGAACAACCCACCAAGGCAACTTCCTTCAACCCTTGATAATACCACACCAAGAGTTCTTCTTGATGAACAACCTCACCAAGGCAACTTCCTTCAACTCTTGATAACACACAATAAGAGTTCTCTCAAGGATAACTATTATCCTTTACAATAATATCTCACTCTCACCACAATACAAGAACAAAGATAATATTTACAACAAAAGTATAACTCTCTTCAAAGAGTAGATAAATAATATAAAAGCTCTCTAGACTTGATATTTCTCTTGCTTTTTTTTTTGATAAAATGCTTCTCTTGCCCCTCTTGAATGCATGGGAGAAGGGCTCCTTTTATAGGCAAATGGGATGAACTTAATCAAGTGAAGACACCATCTCCAAATTTTCTGCCTACCATAAAAACCGTAATCTTGTCTGCCATTTTTGTCAATGTTCCGTTTGAAATTTGAAAATCTTTAAAACATAAAAGATCTGAACATTTGAATAAGATTTCCAACGCATCAAGAATCAAGTCATTTGGATATCTGTAGCTCAAGATATGGCCAAAACACCATTTGGTGCTCATGTGACTTGATTTTTCTTTCTTGTGTCAGTCCACCAAATTGAATGATAATTCTGTCAGCATTCCGTTTGAAATTTGAAATTCTTCAAAACATAAAAGATCTGAATATTTAAATAAGATTTCCAAAACATTAAAAATCAAAGCATTTGGATATCTCTATCTTAAGATATGGCCAAAACACCATTCGGTACTCATGTGAGTTGATTTTTCTTCTCTGTGTCAGTCCACCGATTTGCATGTCAATTATGTCAGCCTTCCATTTGAAATTTGAATTTCTTCAAAACATATGAAATGTTCTTCATTAAGTTATCTTTCCAATGCCATAAGAATCAAGTCATTTTGATTTTTCGAGCTCAAGATATGCCCAAAGGAGTTTTCGGTGCTCATATCAGCTGCTTCCATTTGTCTTTCAACTTGCATGATGATTTGGACAACCTTGCACTTGAAATTTGAATTTTATTAAAACATATGAAATGTTATAAATTGAGTAAGCTTTCCAAAGGCTTAAGAATCACGTCATTTTGATATTTGTAGAGATATATATGACCAATTGATTGAACATTGCTCATGTGTCACATTCCTTGAGTCAATCCTTGTTCGTAAACGTTGGTGCCTTTAACATGTAGTCTTTTCCTTAGCTTCAACACTTCATTTTAATAAGCCTCTTCTTGATTTTAAAATTATTTCAATGATCTTACTCTTGCACATAAATAAACATGTTAGTAAATCTCAATTAATCAATTTGTATTGTTATCATCAAAATTATCATGTAGCCTTAGGGCTAACAATCTCCCCCTTTTTGATGATGACAAACCATTGATTGCTTTAAAATAATATCTAAAATCAAGAATGAAAATGAAATCAAGAATAAAAAAAAAAAGAGAGCAATTGTTATAAATACAAGCAATCCAACCATTTCTCCCCTTTTTGTTATCATCAAAAAGATGTAATCAAATTAATTACTCCCCCTAAATATATTCTCCCCCTTAACATATGCTACCATTCAAAAATTATCAAAGAAAAATTAAGATATATCAAACATGCCTAATTCTCTTCTAATTATGCAAAATCTATCTTGACTAAGGGGTTTAGTAAATATATCGGCTAATTGTTTTTCGGTGGGAACAAATTCTAAAGAAATATTACCTTTTTGCACATAATCTCTAATAAAATGATGTCTAATCTCTATATGCTTAGTCCTAGAGTGTTGTATTGGATTTTTTGAAATGTTCATGGCACTTGTATTGTCACATTTGATGGGAATATGATCAAATACCACACCGTAATCTTTTAAAATTTGTTTCATCCAAAGAGATTGTGCACAACAACTTCCTACTGCAATATACTCGGCTTCCGCGGTTGATAAGGCAACAGAAATTTTGTTTTCTACTAAACCATGAGACTAATACATGTCCTAGAAAATGGCAAGAGCCACTAGTGCTCTTTCTATCAAGAAGAATTCCAGCAAAGTCCGCATCAGAATAACTAATTAGATCAAAATTATCACACTTGGGATACCAAAGACCTAGATTTATGGTTCCAAGAAGATATCTAAATATCCTTTTGACAGCCTTAAGGTGAGATTCTTTTGGACAAGATTGAAATCTAGCAGACATACACACACTAAACATAATATCAGGTCTACTAGCAGTTAAATATAAAAGAGAGCCAATCATACCTCGATATTTTGTTACCTCAACATCTTTTCCTTTCTCATATTTGTCAAGATTGGTTAATGTACCCATAGGTGTGTTATATGTCCTTGAATTATCCATGCCAAACTTCTTAAGAAGATCTCTTGTGTATTTAGCTTGATTTATGAAGATCCCATCTATTGATTGCTTGATTGAAGTCCAAGGAAGAAATTTAATTCTCCCAATAAGCTCATTTCAAATTCTTGTTGCATGCACTTGGAAAATTCCTCACACATAAAGACATTAGTAGCACCAAATATAATATCATCAACATAGATTTGAACAATTAATAAATCAGCATTTTTTGTTTTAACAAAAAGAGTAGTATCAACTTTTTTCATTTCGAAACCATTAAAATTTGCTCAATCTATCATACCATGCTCTTGGTGCTTGTTTCAAGCCATAAAGTGCCTTTGTGAGTTTGAAAACATGGTTTGGAAAATCATGATTTTGAAAACCAAAAGGTTGCTCTACATATACTTCCTCCATAATGTAACCATTTAAAAATGCACTTTTGACATCCATTTGATATAATGTAAAATTTCTATAACATGCAAATGCACACAACATTCTAATTGATTCTAATCTAGCAACCGGTGCAAAGGTTTGCTCATAATCAATACCTTCTTCTTGATTGTATCCTTGAGCAACAAGTCTAGCTTTGTTTCTAATAATGGTGCCATTTTCATCTACTTTATTTCTAAAAATCCATTTAGTCCCTATAATAGAATGATTTTTAGGTCTAGGGACTAATTCCCAAACTTGATTTCTCTCAAATTGGTTCAATTCTTCTTGCATAGCCAAAATCTAACTTTCGTCATTTTTGGTTTTTTTTTTTTTAAAAGATTTTGGTTCAAATTGAGAGACAAATGCAAAATGATTACAAAAGTTCTCAAAAGAAGATCCAGTTCTCATACCTTGTGATGGTTCACCAATAATAAGATCTTTAGGGTGAGCTTTTGCGTACCTCCATTCCTTTGGTAATTTTTGGGAAGAATCATTTACTTCCTCAAGCTTTTCTTGTTGAAGTTGTAATTTATCTTGGCTCTTTTCATCAAGCCTTGATTCCTTGATTTGCCTTCTACCTCAACAATATCATCATCTAAATTCTTTGAAGAAATAACATTAGTTTCATCAAATTCAACATGCATAGATTCTTCAATAGTAAGAGTCTTTTTGTTAAAAAATCTATATGCTTTACTATGGTTGGAGTAGCCAACAAAAATTCCAATATCGGCTTTTGCATCAAATTTTTCAAGGTTATCCTTGGTGTTTAAAATAAAACACTTACATCCAAAAACTTTAAAAAATCCAATGTTGGGGTTTTCTTCCTTTCCAAAGTTCATAAGGAGTTTTCTTCATTAAAGCTCTAATATGGACTCTATTGATTATAAAGCATGCGGTATTAACGGCTTCGGCCCAAAAATATTTTGACAAATTATTTTCAAGTAACATGGTCCTAGCCATTTCTTGGATAGTCCTATTTTTCCTCTAAACAACACCATTTTGTTGTGGAATTCTAGGTGCTAAAAAATTATGTTCAAAACCATTTTCATCACAAAGATTTTCAAATGCAACATTGTCTACTTCACCACCATGATCACTCCTAATGGACACAATAGAATATCCTTTTTGATTTTGGACTCTTTTTGCAAATTTTGAAAAAAGCTTGTATGGCCTCATTTTTAGTTTTCAAGAATAATACCCAAGTGAATCTTGAATAATCATCCACAATAACAAAAACATAATACTTTCCACCAAGGCTTTGAGTTCCTGATGGTCCAAATAAATCCAAATGAAGTAATTGTAGAGGTTTATTTGTTGAAATAAATTTCTTTTGTTTAAAAGAAGTTCTCACTTGTTTTCCAAATTGACAAGCATCACAAATCTTATCCTTTTAAAATTTTATTTTTGGAAGACCATCAACTAAATCATTTTTAGAAATTTTTGAAATTGTGTCCATGCTAGCATGACCTAACCTTCTATGTCATAACCAAGCATCATGATTAACAATGAAACAATTTTCTACATGAGCATTAACATCAATATCAATTGTATAAATATTACTACATCTATTACCAACAAATAATGTCTTATTGTTACTAACATCCTTAATCACACATTTATTAGGCTCAAAAGTAACAAAATATCCCTTATCACACAATTGACTAATGCTAATCAAATCATGTTTTAAACAATGAACAAGCAAAACATCTTTAATAATAGGTGAAGAAGGGTTACCAATATCACCATGTCCGAGTACCCTTCCTTTGGCATTATCACCGAAGGTCACATATCCTCCTTTCTTCATGATTAATCTTGAGAACTTGGAGGCATCTCCGGTCATATGCCTTGAGCATCCACTATCTAAATACCACTTGTGTTTGCCACTCCTTTGTCTCTACAATCAACATTAAAAGAGCGACTTTTTGGTACCCAAATGTTCTTGGGTCCTTGGGGGTTAGTTATGGTCCTTTTTGGAATCCATATTTGTTTCAAATTAGGATTTCTTTTAATGTAACAAGAATGCATTTTGTGTTCTTTTCTTCAACAATAATTATATGAATGATTAGGATTATTCCTAGAAAATGCATGAACAAAATAGTTTTAAAATACTTTTGATTTTTATGACTTTTATATCCTAACCCTCTTTTATCAAAAACACACCTTTGGTTTTGTAACATAGAATTCAAATTTTTTGTACTTTTTGTAAAACTATCAACAATATTTCTTAAGTCATTATTTTCCTTTTCAAAATAACATTTTCTTTCTCTAATTTATCAAAATCCTTTTGTTTTAAAATCTCATTTTCAGTTTTTAAAAAAATGTATTTGACTTTCCAAACTTTCAAAATCTTTTTGCTTTAAAATTTCATTTTCATTTTCTAAAGCTTCATTTATTTCCACCAACTCTTCTAATTGAGATAACATGATTTTTGACTTCTTTTTGAAAGCATTGATTTTTGAATTTTGCTTATCAACTTGCAAATGTAAATTTTGGAATGCTTCAAGTAATTCATCATATGAAAGTTTAGGATCATAGTTTAGAATACTTACCTCATCTTCACTTAAAGCCATGAAGCACATGTTTGCCACTTCGCAATCTTCTTCTTAGGTGGAGCTAGCTTCACTATCATCCCAATTTGTGGCTTTCATTGCTTTGGATTTCTTGTTTTGACTCTTGAAGTAAGGACCCAATCCATCTTTACATGTCCCGTTTCTTGCATCATCAGCAAAGGATCTTGATCATTTTCTTATCTTGCTTTGAGCTTTGCCCTTTGTCTCCCTTTCTAGAATTCTTCTTGGGTAATCTTGGTTCTTTAATTCATGCTTTTTAGCCTTTCTTGTGATGAATGCAAGATCTTCATCATCTCCTTCATCGTCGGACTCATCATCTTCTTTTGTGAGATTTGAAAAGCGATATTTTTCTGTTCTGACTCTCTTCATTCCCCTTCAAGGTGATTTCATGAGTCATGAGAGAACCTATAAGTTCTTCTAATGGTAGTTTGGTGAGGTCCTTAGCTTCTTGAATTGCCGTCACCTTTGGCTCCCAAGATTTGGGTAGACACCTAAGAATCTTTCTCACCATTTCAACATTAGAATAAGATGTACCAAGAGATTTCAAACTATTAATAATATCCGTAAATCTAGTAAACATTTCAGAAATTGATTCATCCGATTTCATCTTAAAAAGCTCATAACTATGAACTAGCATACTAATTTTGGATTCTTTAACTTGACTAGTTCCTTCATGATTTACTTCAAGTGTGTGCCATATTTCTTGTGCCGTAGAACAAGTAGATATTCTATTAAACTCATTTCTATCTAGAGCACAATATAACACATTCATAGCTTTAGCATCCAAACTCAATTTCTTTTTATCATCTTCACTAAACTCTTTAGGTTCTTTAAGCAGGCTTTCTCCATTTTCAATTTTGGTAGGAACAAAAGGTCCTTCCAAAACAATAGACCATAAATCATAATCAAAAGATTTCAAGAAAATACTCATTCTAGTTTTCCAATAAGAGTAATCACTTCCATTAAAAAAATGGAGGTCTAGAGATAGAAAGTCCCTCAATATATGAAGTTGAATTAAAAGTTGCCATAGCTCAAAAATCGATTAAGATTTAAAAAATTGAGCAACCTTGCTCTGATACCACTTGTTGACCCAGGTATGGCAACTCAAGAGGGGGGGTGAATTGGGTTTTTATTTATAAAAACGGATTTAGAAAAATTTTCTTAAAAGATCAAAATTATTTAAATATTTCTTTGAGAACAAAGATGAAGAAAATCATGAAAATATAAGTTATCTAAGATGCAATCAAGAGCATAACAAATATTGAACAATCCAAGTACAAGAAAAAAAAAAAAAAATTAAAAAAAAAAAAAAACAAAAAAAAAAAAAAAAAAAAAAAAAAAAAAAAAAAAAAAAAAAAAAAAAAAAAAAAAAAAAAAAAAAAAAAAAAAAAAAAAAAAAAAAAATTTAAAAAAAAAAAAAAAAAAAAAAAAAAAAAAAAAAAAAAAAAAAAAACAAAAATGTAAGAGGAAAGGGATAGAGAGAGTGCAAACTCAATTTACGTGGTTCGGCAAACCTTGCCTACGTCCCCCCCAAAAAAAAAAAAACGGGCTCCTAGCTCCACGAGCTAAGCTTTCCACTAAGTTGTAGAAAACTTTACAACTTGCTTGATGAGCAACCTCACCAAGACTTTTTCTTCCAACTCTTGATAACACCACACCAAGAGTTCTTCTTAATGAACAACCTCACCAAGGCAACTTTCCTCAACTCTTGATAACACCACACCAAGAGTTCTTCTTGATGAACAACCTTACCAAGGCAACTTTCTTCAACCCTTGATAACACCACACCAAGAGTTCTTCTTAGTGAACAACCTCACCAAGGCAACTTCCTTCAACTCTTGATAACACACAACAAGAGTTCTCTCAAGGATAACTAGATCCTTTACAATAATATCTCACTCTCACCACAATACAAGAACCAAAGATAATTTTTACAACAAAAGTATAACTCTCTTCAAAGAGTAGATAAAAAACAATATAAGCTCTCTAGACTTGATATTTCTCTTGCTTTTTTTTTGCTTCATAAAATGCTTGTTGAATGCATGGGAGAAGGGCTCCTTTTATAGGCAAATGGGAAGAACTTAATCAAGTGAAGACACTAACTCCAAATTTTCTGCCCACCATAAAAACCGTAATTCTGTCTGCCATTTTTTTTCAATGTTCCGTTTGAAATTTGAAAATCTATAAAACATAAAAGATCTGAAAATTGAATAAGCTTTCCAACTCATCAAGAACCAAGTCATTTGGATATCTGTAGCTTAAGATATGGCAAAAACACATTGGTGTCATGTGACTGATTTTTCGTTCTGGTGTCAGTCCACCCAAATTTGAATGAAATTTGTCAGCCTTCCGTTTGAAATTTGAATTTCTTCAAAACATGAAAGATCTGTATATTTGAATAATATTTCCAAAACATTAAGAATCAAGCATTTGGATATCTCTATCTTAAGATATGGCCAAAACACCATTCGGTGCTCATGTGAGTTGATTTTTCTTCTCTGTGTCAGTCCAACGAATTGCATGTCAATTATGTTGGCCTTCCATTTGAAATTTGAATTTCTTCAAAACATATGAAATGTGCCCCATTAAGTCATATTTCTAATGCCGCAAGAATCAAGTCATTTTGATTTTTCTAGCTCAAGATATGTCCAAAGGAGTATTCGGTGCTCATGTCAGCTGCTTCCATTTGTCTTTTAACTTGCATGATGATTTGGACAACCTTGCACTTGAAATTTGAATTTCATTAAAACATATGAAATGTTATAAATTGAGTAATCTTTCC
The DNA here is from genome assembly GCA_013180625.2 of Boswellia sacra. Taxonomy (NCBI): domain Eukaryota; kingdom Viridiplantae; phylum Streptophyta; class Magnoliopsida; order Sapindales; family Burseraceae; genus Boswellia; species Boswellia sacra. The sequence continues at coordinate 17,198 of SNVD02013549.1, read as the reverse complement.
AAAGGCTCAAGAATCACGTTATTTGGATATTTGTAGAGATATATATGACCAATTGATTGAACATTACTCATGTGTCAAATTCCTTGAGTCAATCCTTGTTCTTAAGCTTTGGTGCCTTTAACATGTAGTCTTCTCCTTAGCTTCAACACTTCATTTTAATAAGCCTCTTCTTGATTTTAAAATTATTTCAATGATCTTACTCTTGCACATAAATAAACATGTTAGTAACTCTAAATTAATCAATGTGTATTGTTATCATCAAAATTATCAATCGCCTGGGTAACAATAAACTGTCAGAGCTTAGAGTTTAGCAGCAGCTGCTCGTGCGGCCTTAGGACAACTTGAACCCGAAAGTTGCTAAGTAAGCATTGAAGTGTGACCGCTCAAGGAGAAGTTAGGACCGTTGAGCCAAAAGAGCTTTAGAGGCTAGAAGAAGAGAAGGAAATTAGAGGCAAGTATTGCTAATGCAAATGAGCTTTGTATTACACAAGAGAACTCTTACAATGCTTTGTATTGTAATTGCTTGGATTAGCTTAGATGCTTACAAATGAGCCTTGGAGGGGTATTTATACTAATCCACCTCCCAAATGAATGGCTAAGATTCAATACATCCAATGGCCATAAATGAGTCCTACCTAATTTAGGTGTGGTAGGTGAACTACCATTGACATTGTATATTTACATGTGAGAGTTGTACATATTTGACTTTGCTAGAGTTTCTAGAAAATGGGCTTGGGCTTGTAGTCTTTCTAGAAACAAGGCCAAGCCTTTGTGCTATCTGATTTCTTCATGAGGATAGACTATACCGTAGTCCACTGCCCCAAGTAATTACGTTGTCCCGATACCCTCTCTCCACCCTTTGCCAGGCACTATCCCCTTCGTGCCACACATGTACCTCCTAATCCCATTCGTGCCCCTCCCCCCTGCAGTTTCTTTCGTAGCTTGGTGCAAACCCGTGACTCACGGCGCGCGGGTGGTGGACATCCTCCCCCACCTCATTCGCGACGCCCTCGTAGGCCTTTGAGGATGTATCACCAGCTGCGGATGAGTGGTCTTGCCTCCATGTCGACGCTTCCTCTTCGCGCGCTTGGATGGCTTCTTGGTTGCCTTCTTTGGTTCCGCGATCGTGGGTGGCATCACGCAGTGAGGCGCTATGGGTGGAGGTTTGGTATCGGGCTCCAACTTTATTTGGTCAGCCTCTCGTTTTGGCGGTAGCCTCCTTCGTAGCTTTTGGGTAGTAACATCCTTGTACTTCTCAAGGATGGCCTGGATTTGCCTTGGAATTAGATCCTTGGCAACGGTGGTGTCCTCCCCATCATTTACCTCTCGAACGGTGGCAAGGAATCTCGGATCTTCCTTTATTCCTTGCTTGAGTTGTAGTGCGGACATCATCTTGCTCTCGACTTTGGTTGCACGTTCCGCCATGACCATGCATGATTGACTCCCATCGAGGATGTTGAGGGAGTTAGATGCTGGTATGGGGAAAGTATGGGCTTGGTCAAAGAACTCCATGCCCAACACTACTTGGAAGTCGTCCATAGAGACGATGGAGAAATCAAGTTTTCCGCTCCATGTACCCAATTGCGTTGGTGTCGCTTTGGACACCCCCACTATAGCTTTGGCGGGTGAGTTTACCGCCTTGATGGCACCTCCTCCATTGGTATATTTGAGGTCTAACCGTTTGGCCTCTTCTAAAGAGATGAAGTTATGCGTGGCTCCCGTATCAAGCATCGCACGCACATCCTTGCCGTTGATTGTGGCGCTCACATACATTAGACCCTTTTGAACACGGGTGGGTCTTTCAAGTGCGCCAATGGTACAGAGAGAACCCATCTCCGCTTGAGGCTCCTCATTTTGCACGCTCTCATGTTGAGCGGCTAAGGCATTGAGGGCCTTCCTCTTTGGGCAATCACGTACCCAGTGAGGACCATCACATATAAAGCAAGGACTTTTGGGCTTAGGGGCATCGGACTTACCTTTGTTACGGATGTCGCGCTTGTCCCCTCTAAATGGTTTATGTGCACCACCTTCCTTTCGAGTATGATCCTTCTTAGGACTCCACTCTCCCCCACCTTTATCGTGGTTGGTCTTCCACTCCTTTGATTGGAATGAGTAGTCGACGAGGGTTTCGGCTATGGCTATGGCGTCATCAAGGTTTTGCACGCCACGCCTCTCAAGCTCAACCCTTGCCCAATCTTTTAAGCCATCAAGGAAGTAGAAGAGAGAGTCTTTTTCGGACATACCTTCAATTTCAAGGATGATTGTGGTGAAGTCTTTGATGTACTCGCGAATGGTGCCGCTTTGCTTCAAACGACGGAGGCGACCTCTTGCCTCCTTTTCCGCATTGCTTGGAGAGAAATGCTTCCGTAGCTCTCTCTTGAAGTCCTCCCATGTGCTGAGGATGACGATGCCTTTGCCCGCGTCGCCATGCTTACGACGCCACCACAATTGGGCTGCATCACGAAGGAAAGTAGGCGCAATGCCTATTCTCGAAGCATCATCATAGACACCTTTCGCCTCAAAATATTGCTCCAAGCCGAATAGGAAGTTTTCGACTTCCGTGGCGTTGCGAGTGCCATGGTATGTAGCGGGAGTTGGCACTTGCATGTTGCTTAGCCCACTAGGACTTGAGTAAGAAGGGCTAGCACGTTCGCAACGGTGTTTCTCCCATTCCGTGCGTGATTCCTCCACTTCCGCACGAATGGCACGCAATTCATGCTCCACAAAGCTTCGTAAGCTAGCGAGCTCTCGTGTGAGGTTTTCACTAAACTCGAGTATTGTGGACTTTGTCGCTTGAGTGATCTCCCCATAATCCGTCTCTAGGCCTTCGAGACGATCGGAGAGGCCCTCAATAGCATTGTCCATACTCAAAATAGATTGCTCTATGCTAGCAACACGAGGCTCTAAGGATTCCGAGAAGGGAGCTTTGGACTTACCTCGTTTTCCTTGTGGGCGTGGTTGAGGTTGAGGTTGCTCCTCACGTCCGCGGACTTGCTCCTCCACATTCATCTCCATGTCGGATGCCATTTGCTCTTGTGCTCGAACCGTGCTCTGATACCAACTGTCACGAGCTTAGAGTTTAGCGCAGCTGCTCGTGCGGCACTTAGACAACTTGAATCCGAAAGTTGCTAAGTAAGCCTTGAAGTTTGCTTCTCGCTCAAGGAGAAGTTAGGACCGTTGAGCCAAAAGAGCTTTAGAGGCTAGAAAAAGAGATGGAACTTAGAGGCAAGTATTGCTAATGCAAATGAGCTTTGTATTACACAAGAGAACTCTTACAATGCTTTGTATTGTAATTGCTTGGATTAGCTTAGATGCTTACAAATGAGCCTTGGAGGGGTATTTATACTAATCCACCTCCCAAATGAATGGCTAAGATTCAATACATCCAATGGCCATAAATGAGTCCTACCTAATTTAGGTGTGGTAGGTGAACTACCATTGACATTGTATATTTACATGTGAGAGTTGTACATATTTGACTTTGCTAGAGTTTCTAGAAAATGGGCTTGGGCTTGTAGTCTTTCTAGAAACAAGGCCAAGCCTTTGTGTAGATTTTGGGCCACTCTAGCAAGCAAATTGGATGGGCCGTAACATACTCTCATTCCTTGATGCGTTTCTTCGCTAGCTTGGTGCAAACCCGTGCTCACGTCGCGCGGGGTGTGACATCCTCCCCCACCTAATTTCGCGACGCCCTCGTCGCGCCTTTGAGGATGTATCACCAGCTGCGGATGAGTGGTCTTGCCTCCATGTCGACGCTTCCTCTTCGCGCGCTTGGATGGCTTCTTGGTTGCCTTCTTTGGTTCCGCGATCGGGGGTGGCATCACGCGGTGAGGCGCTATGGATGGAGGTTTGGTATCGGGCTCCAACTTCATTTGGTCAGCCTCTCGTTTTAGCGGTAGCCTCCTTCGTAGCTTTTGGGTAGTAACATCCTTGTACTTCTCAAGGATGGCCTGGATTTGCCTTGGAATTGGATCCTTGGCAACGGTGGTGTCCTCCCCATCATTTACCTCTCGAACGGTGGCAAGGAAGCTCGGATCTTCCTTTATTTCTTGCTTGAGTTTTAGTGCGGACATCATCTTGCTCTCAACTTTGGTTGCACGTTCCGCCATGATCATGCATGATTGACTCCCATCGAGGATGTTGAGGGAGTTAGATGCTGGTATGAGGAAAGCATGGGCTTGGTCGAAGAACTCCATGCCCAACACTACTTGAAAGTCGTCCATAGAGACGATGGAGAAATCAAGTTTTCCGCAAAGAAAATTTTTACAACAAAAGTACAACTCTCTTCAAAGAGTAGATAAAGAATATTAAAGCTCTCTAAACTTGATATTTCTCTTATTTGTGGCTTGATAGATTCTTGTCTCTTCTTGTGGTTCTGAATGAGATCATCTTGTAAAGGATAAAAGTTATCCTTGAGAGAACTCTTTCCTTGGTGAGGTTTTTCATCAAGAAGAACTCTTGGTGTGGTGTTATCAAGAGTTGAAGAAAGTTGCCTTGGTGAGGTTGTTCATCAAGAAGAACTCTTGGTGTGGTGTTATCAAGGGTTGAAGAAAGTTTCCTTGGTGAGGTTGTTCATCAAGAAGAACTCTTGGTGTGGTGTTATCAAGAGTTGAAGGAAGTTGCCTTGGTGAGGTTGTTCATCAAGAATAACTCTTGGTGTGGTGTTATCAGGAGTTGAAGGAAGTTGCCTTGGTGAGGTTGTTCATCAAGAAGAACTCTTGGTGTGGTGTTATCAAGGGTTGAAGGAAAAAGTCTTGGTGAGATTGTTCATCAAGCAAGTTGTAAAGATTTCTACAACTTAGTGGAAAGCTTAGCTCGTGGAGATAGGAGCCCGTGCACGTAGGCAAGGTTTGCCGAACCACGTAAATTAAGTTTGCACTCTCTCTATCCCTTTCCTCTTTACATTTACTTGCACTTGTGATTGTTCATTATTATTAATCTTTTGATTGCATCTTTGATAAATTCTAATTTCATCTTCTTCACCTTTATTCTCAAAGAAAGAGTTAAATAATTTTAATCTTTTAAGAAAAGTTTTCTAAATCCGTTTTGATAAATAAAAACCCAATTCCCCCCCCCCCCCCCCCCCCCCCCCCCCCCCCCCCCTTTTATCCCCCCCCCCCCCCCACCAAAAAAAACAAAAACCCCCCCCCCCCCCCCCCCCCCCCCCTCCCTCTCTTGGGTTGCCATACCTGGGTCAACAAATATATTTAGGGGGAGTAGTTAATTTGATTATATTTTTTTTTTATGATAACAAAAGAGGGAGAAATAGTTGGATTGCTTATATTCATAACAAGTGCCATTCTTTTTGCTTATTGTTGATTTTATTTTCATTCTTGATTTTAGATTATATTTTAAAGCAATCAATGGTTTGTCATCATCAAAAAGGGGGAGATTGTTAGCCCTAAGGCTACATGATAATTTTGATGATAACAATACACATTGATTAATTGAGATTTACTAACATGTTTATTTATGTGCAAGAGTAAGATCATTGAAATAATTTTAAAATCAAGAAGAGGCTTATTAAAATGAAGTGTTGAAGCTAAGGAGAAGACTACATGTTAAAGGCACCAAAGTTTAAGAACAAGGATTGACTCAAGGAATGTGACACATGAGTAATGTTCAATTAATTGGTCATTTATATCTCTACAAATATCCAAATGACGTGATTCTTGAGCCTTTGGAAAGCTTACTCAATTTATAACAATTCATATGTTTTAATGAAATTCAAATTTCAAGTGCAAGGTTGTCCAAATCATCATGCAAGTTGAAAGACAAATTGAAGCAGCTGACATGAGCACCGAATACTCCTTTGGACATATCTTGAGATAGAAAAATCAAAATGACTTGATTCTTGAGGCATTGGAAAGAGGACTTAATGAAGAACATTTCATATGTTTTGAAAAAATTCAAATTTCAAACAAAAGGCTGACATAATTGACATGCAATTCGGTGGACTGACACAAAGAAGAAAAATCAACTCACATGAGCACCGAATGGTGTTTTGGCCATATCTTAAGATAGAGATATCCAAATGCTTTGATTCTTAATGTTTTGGAAATATTATTCAAATATGCAGATCTTTCATGTTTTGAAGAAATTCAAATTTCAAACGGAAGGCTGACAGAATTATCATTCAATTTGGTGGAATGACACAAGAAAGAAAAATCAAGTCACATGAGCACCGAATGGTGTTTTGGCCATATCTTGAGTTACAGATATCCAAATAACTTAATTCTTAATGCGTTGGAAAGCTTATTCAAATGTACAAATCTTTTATGTTTTGCAGATTTTCAAATTTCAAATGGAATATTGGCAAAAATGGAAGACAAGATTACGGTTTTTATGGTGGGCAGAAAATTTGGAGTTGGTGTCTTCACTTGATTAAGTTCATCTCATTTGCCTATGAAAGGAGCCATTCTCCCATGCATTCAATAAGAGCAAGAGAAGCATTTATCAAGCAAAAAAACAAGAGAAATATCAAGTCTAAAGAGCTTTTATATTCTTTATCTACTCTTTGAAGAGAGTTGTACTTTTGTTGTAAAAATTATCCTTGTTCTTGTATTGTGGTGAGAGTGAGATATTCTTGTAAAGGATAATAGTTATCCTTGAGAGAACTCTTGTTGTGTGTTAGCAAGAGTTGAAGGAAGTTGCCTTGGTGAGGTGGTTCATCAAGAAGAACTCTTGGTGTGGTGTTATCAAGGGTTGAAGGAAGTTGCCTTGGTGAGGTTGTTCATCAAGAAGAACTCTTGGTGTGGTGTTATCAAGAGTTGAAGGAAGTTGCCTTGGTGAGGTTGTTCATCAAGAAGAACTATTGGTGTGGTGTTATCAAGAGTTGAAGGAAAAAGTCTTGGTGAAGTTGTTTATCAAGCAAGTTGTAAAGTATTCTACAACTTAGTGGAAAGTCTAGCTTGTAGAGGAGCTAGGAGCCCGTGGACGTAGGCAAGGTTTGCCGAACCACGTAAATTGAGTTTGCACTCTCTCTATCCCGTTCCTCTTTACATTTACTTGCACTTGTGATTGTTCATCATTATTATTCTTTTGATTGCATCTTTGATAAATTCTAATTTCATCTTCTTCACCTTTATTTTCAAAGAAAGAGTGAACTAATTTTGATCTTTCAAGAAAAGTTTTCTAAATCCGTTTTGATAAATAAAAACCCAATTCACCCCCCCTCTTGGGTTGCCATACCTGGGTCAACAATCAAGTCACATGAGCACCGAATGATTTTTTGGCCATATCTTAAGCTACGGATATCCAAATGACTTGGTTCTTGATGCGTTGAAAAGCTTATTCAATTTTACAGATCTTTTATGTTTTGCAGATTTTCAAATTTCAAACAGAATATTGACAAAAATGACAGACAAGACTATGGTTTTTATGGTGCGCAGAAAATTTGGAGTTAGTGTCTTCACTTGATTAAGTTCATCCCATTTGCCTATAAAAGGAGCCCTTCTCCCATGCATTCTAGAAGAAGAAGAGAAGCATCTATCAAGCAAAAAACAAGAGAAATATCAAGTCTAGAGAGCTTTTATATTCTTTATCTACTCTTTGAAGAGAGTTATACTTTTGTTGTAAAAATTATCCTTGTTCTTGTATTGTGGTGAGAGTGAGATATTCTTGTAAAGGATAAGAGTTATCCTTGAGAGAACTCTTGTTGTGTGTTATCAAGAGTTGAAGGAAGTTTCCTTGGTGAGGTTTTTCATCAAGAAGAACTCTTGGTGTGGTGTTATCAAGGGTTGAAGAAAGTTGCCTTGGTGAGGTTGTTCATCAAGAAGAACTCTTGGTGTGTGTTATCAAGAGTTGAGGAAAGTTGCCTTGGTGAGGTTGTTCATCAAGAAGAACTCTTGGTGTGGTGTTATCAAGAGTTGAAGGAAGTTGCCTTGGTGAGGTTGTTCATAAAGAAGAACTCTTGGTGTGGTGTTATCAAGAGTTGAAGGAAGTTGCCTTGGTGAGGTTGTTCATCAAGAAGAACTCTTGGTGTGGTGTTATCAAGAGTTGAAGGAAGTTGCCTTGGTGGGTTTGTTCATCAAGCCAGTATGTAAAGATTTCTACAATGTGGAAAGCTTATAGCCCGTGGAGCTAGGAAGAGTCCTGGACGTTAGCAAGGTTTGCGAACCAATGTCAATTGAGTTTGCACTTCTCTATCCCTTCCTCTTACATACTTTCACTTAGATTGTTCATATATTGTATGGTCTTGATTGCATCTTAGATAACTTATATTTTCATCTTCTTCACCTTTATTATCAAAGAAAGAGTTAAATAATTTTGATCTTTCAAGAAAAGTTTTCTAAATCCGTTTTTATAAATAAAAACCCAATTCACCCCCCCTCTTGGGTTGCCATACCTGGGTCAACAAGTGGTATCAGAGCAAGGTTGCTCAATTTTTAAATCTTAATCGATTTTTGAGCTATGGCAACTTTTAATTCAACTTCATATGTTGAGGGACTTTTTATTTCTAGACCTCCATTTTTAATGGAAGTGATTAACCTATTGGAAAAATAGATGGTCTTTTCTGAAATCATTTGATATGATTTGTGGTCGATTGTTTGGAAGGACCTTTTGTTCCAACAAAATTGAAAATGGGGAATGCATGCTTAAAAAACCTAAAGAGTTAGTGAAGATGATAAAAAGAAATTGAGTTTGAATGCTAAAGCTATGAATGTGTTGTATTGTGCTCTAGATAGACATGAGTTTAATAGAATATCTACTTGTTCTACGACACAAGAAATATGGCACACACTTGAAGTAACTCATGAAGGAACTAGTCAAGTTAAAGAATCCAAAATTAGTATGCTAGTTTATAGTTATGAGCTTTTTAAGATGAAATCGGATGAATCAATTTCTGAAATGTTTACTAGATTTACGGATATTATTAATAGTTTGAAATCTCTTGGTAAATCCTATTCTAATGTTGAAATGGTGAGAAAGATTCTTAGGTGTCTACCAAAATCTTGGGAGCCAAAGGTGACGGCATTTCAAGAAGCAAAGGACCTCACCAAACTACCATTAGAAGAACTTATGGGTTCTCTCATGATTCATGAAATCACCTTGAAGGAGAATGAAGAAGATTTCAAGAAAAAGGAAAATATCGCTTTCAAATCTTCAACAAAAAGAAGATGATGATGTCCGACGATGAAGGAGATGATAAAGATCTTGCATAATCACAAGAAAGCCTTTAAAAAGGTGATTAGAAGCACACCAAGGATTCAAGAGAATTCTAGAGGGAGTACAAAGGGCAAAGCTCTAAAGGCAAGATAAGAAAAATGATCAAGTCATTGGCTATGAGTGCAAGAATCCGGAGGAATGAAAGGAGGATTGTCCTTACTTCAAGAGCCAAAACAAGAAATCCAAAAGCAATGAAAGCCACCACATTGGATGATAGTGAAGCTAGCTCCACCGAAGAAGAAGATTGCGAAATGGCAAACATGTGCTTCATGGCTTTAAGTGAAGATGAGTAAGATCTAAAACTATGATCCTAAACTTTCATATGATGAATTACTTGAAGCATTCCAAAATTTACATGTGCAAGTTGATAAGCAAATTCAAAAATTAATGCTTTCAAAAAGAAGTCAAAAATCATGTTATCTCAATTAGAAGAGGTGGTAGAAATAAATGAAGCTTTAGAAAATGAAAATGAAATTTTAAAGCAAAAAGATTTTGAAAGTTTGGAAGTCAAATACATTTATTAAAAACTGAAAATGACATTTTAAAACAAAAAGATTTTGATAAATTGGAGAAACAAAATGCTATTTTGAAAAAGGAAAATAATGAATTAAGAAATATTGTTGATAGTTTTACAAAAAGCACAAAAAATTTGAATTCTATGTTACAAAACCAAAGGTGTGTTTTTGATAAAAGAGGTTTAGGATATAAACTCATAAAAATCAAAAGTATTTTAAAAATTATTTTGCTCATGCATCTTCTAGGAATAATCCTAATCATTCATGTACTTATTGTGGAAGAAAAGAACACAATGTGCATTCTTGGTATATTAAGGGAAATCCTAATTTGAAACAAATATGGGTTCCAAAAAGTACCATAACTAACCCCCAAGGACCCAAGAACATTTGGGTACCCCCCCCCCCCCCAGTTACTCCTTGAATGTTGATTGTAGAGACAAAGGAGTGGCAAACACAAGTGGTACTTAGATAGTGGATGCTCAAGGCATATGACCGGAGATGCCTCCAAGTTTTCAAGATTAATCATGAAGAAAGGAGGATATGTGACCTTCGGTGATAATGCCAAAGGAAGGGTAATCGGACATGGTGATATTGGTAACCCTTCTTCACCTATTATTAAGATGTTTTGCTTATTCATGGTTTGAAACATGATTTGATTAGCATTAGTCAATTGTGTGATAAGGGATATTTTGTTACTTTTGAGCCTAATCGTGTGTGATTGAGGATGTTAGTAACAATAAGACATGATTTGTTGGTAATAGAATTTGGTAATATTTATACAATTGATATTGATGTAAGATCATGTAGGAAAATGTTTCATGTTAATCAGATGCTTGGTTCGGCCATAGAGATTAGGTCATGCTAGCATGGACACAATTTCAAAAATTTCATAAAAATGATTTAGTTGATGGTCTTCCCAAAATAAAATTGACAAAGGATAGATTTGTGATACTTGTCAATTTGGAAAACAAGTGAGAACTTCTTTTAAACAAAAGAAATTTATTTCAACAAATAAACCTCTACAATTACTTCATGTGGATTTATTTGGACCATCAAGAACTCAAAGCCTTGGTGGAAAGTATTATGTTTTTGTTATTGTAGATGATTATTCAAGATCACTTGGGTGTTATTTTGGAAAACTAAAAATAAGGCCACACAAGGCTTTTCAAAATTTGCAAAAAGAGTTCAAAATCAAAAAAGGTATTTTATTGTGTCTATTAGGAATAATCATGGTGGTGAAGTGGATGATGTTGCATTTGAAAATCTTTGTGATAAAAATGATTTTGAACATAATTTTTCCGCACCTAGAATTCCACAACAAAATGGTGTTGTTGAGAGGAAAAATAGGACTATCCAAGAAATGGCTAGGACCATGTTACTTGAAAATAATTTGCCAAATATTTTTGGGCCGAAGCCGTTAATACCGCATGCTTTATAATCAATAGAGTCCATATTAGAGCTTTAATAAAGAAAACTCCTTATGAACTGTGGAAAGGAAGAAAACCCAACATTGGATTTTTTAAAGTTTTTGGATGTAAATGTTTTATTTTAAACACCAAGGATAACTTGGAAAATTTGATGCAAAAGCCGATGTTGGAATTTTTGTTGGCTACTCCAACCATAGTAAAGCATATAGAGTTTTTAACCCCCAAAAAGACTCTTACTATTACAGAACTATGCATTTTGAATGATGAAACTAATGTATTTCTTCAAGAATTTAGATGAGATTTGTGAGGTAGAAAGACAAATAAGGAATCAAGGCTTGATGAACAGAGCCAAGATGAATTACAACTTCAACAAGAAAAGCTTGAGGAAGTAATTGATTCTTCACAATAATTATCAAAGGAGTGAAGGTACGCAAGAGCTCACCCTAAAGATCTCATTATTGGTAAACCATCACAAGGTATGAAAACTAGATCTTCTTTTATGAACTTTTGTAATTATTTTGCATTTGTCTCTCAATTTGAATCAAAATCTTTTAAAGAAGCCAAAAATGAGGAAAGTTGGATTTTGCCTATGCAAGATGAATTGAACCAATTTGAGAGAAATCAAGTTTAGGAATTAGTCTCTAGACCTAAATATGACTAAACCCCTTAGTCAAGATATATTTTGCATAATAAGAAGAGAAGTAGTTATGTTGGATATGTCTTAATTTTCTTTTATATGATAATCTTTAAATGGTAGCATATGTTAAGGGGGAGAATATATTTAGGGGGAGTAATTAATTTGACTACATCTTTTTTATGATAACAAAAGGGGGAGAAATAGATGGTTTGGATGGTTTGCTTATATTCATAACAATTGCTTTCTTTTTGCTTATTGTTGATTTTATTTTCATTCTTGATTTTAGATTATATTTTAAAGCAATCAATGGTTTGTCATCATCAAAAATGGGGAGATTGTTAGCCCTAAGGCTACATGATAATTTTGATGATAACAATACACATTGATTAATTGAGATTTACTAACATGTTTATTTATGTGCAGAGTAAGATCATTGAAATAATTTTAAAATCAAGAAGAGGCTTATTAAAATGAAGTGTTGAAGCTAAGGAGAAGAGTACATGTTAAAGGCACCAAAGTTTAAGAACAAGGATTGACTCAAGGAATGTGACACATGAGCAATGTTCAATCAATTGGTCATATATATCTCTACAAATATCCAAATGACATGATTCTTGAGCCTTTGGAAAGCTTACTCAATTTATAACATTTCATATGTTTTAATGAAATTCAAATTTCAGTGCAAGGTTGTCCAAATCATCATGCAAGTTGAAAGACAAATGGAAGCAGCTGACATGAGCACCGAATACTCCTTTGGACATATCTTGAGCTAGAAAAATAAAAATGACTTGATTCTTGAGGCATTGGAAATATGACTTAATGAAGAACATTTCATATGTTTTGAAAAAATTCAAATTTCAAACAGAAGGCCGACATAATTGATATGCAATTCAGTGGACTGACACAAAGAAGAAAAATCAACTCACATGAGCACCGAATGGTGTTTTGGCCATATCTTAAGATAGGGATATCCAAATGCTTTGATTCTTAATGTTTTGAAAATATTATTCAAATATTCAGATCTTTTATGTCTTGAAGAAATTCAAATTTCAAACTGAAGGCTGACAGAATTATCATTCAATTTGGTGGACTGACACAAGAAAGAAAAATCAAGTCACATGAGCACCGAATGGTTTTTTGGCCATATCTTGAGCTACAAATATCCAAATGACTCGATTCTTAATGCGTTGGAAAGCTTATTAAAATGTACAAATCTTTTATGTTTTGTAGATTTCAAATTTTAAACGGAACATTGACAAAAATGGCAGATAAGATTACAGTTTTTATGGTGGGCAGAAAATTTGAAGATAGTGTCTTCACTTGATTAAGTTCATCTCATTTGCCTATAAAAGGAGCCCTTCTCCCATGCATTCAAAAAAGAGCAAGAAGAAGAGAAGAATCTATCAAGCAAAAAAAAAGTAAAAGAAATATCAAGTCTAGAGAGCTTTTATATTCTTTATCTACTCTTTGAAGAGAGTTGTACTTTTATTATAAAAATTTTCTTTGTTCCTGTATTGTGGTGAGAGTGAGATCTTCTTGTAAAGGATAAAAGTTATCCTTGAGAGAACTCTTTCCTTGGTGAGGTTGTTCATCAAGAAGAACTCTTGGTGTGGTGTTATCAAGAGTTGAAGGAAGTTGCCTTGGTGAGGTTGTTCACCAAGAAGAACTCTTGGTGTGGTGTTATCATGAGTTGAAGGAAGTTGCCTTGGTGAGGTTGTTCATCAAGAAGAACTCTTGGTGTGGTGTTATCAAGAGTTGAAGGAAGTTGCCTTGGTGAGGTTGTTCATCAAGAAGAACTCTTGGTGTGGTGTTATCAAAGGTTGAAGGAAGTTGCCTTGGTGAGGTTGTTCATCAAGAAGAACTCTTGGTGTGGTGTTATCAAGAGTTGGAAGAAAAAGTCTTGGTGAGGTGGTTCATCAAGCAAGTTGTAAAGATTTCTACAACTTAGTGGAAAGCTTAGCTCGTGGAGCTAGGAGCCCGTGGACGTAGGCAAGGTTTGCCGAACCACGTAAATTGAGTTTGCATTCTCTCTATCCCTATGCTCTTTACATTTACTTGCACTTGTGATTGTTCTTTATTGCTATTCTATTGATTGCATTCTATTTTCATCTTCTTCACCTTTATTCTCAAAGAAAGAGTTAAATAATTTTGATCTTTCAAGAAAAGTTTTCTAATTCCGTATTGATAAATAAAAACCCAATTCACCCCCCCTCTTGGGTTGCCATACCTGGGTCAACACACATTGGTGCAGCAGTGCAGACCACTTGGCGTAAGACTGCGAGGTCTTTGTCTGCAAGCGAACGTCCAGTCTTTGTTGTTGCGCAATGGCGTAACAAACCTCGTGCAAGAGCTCCAGCTTTCTACCATACTTGTGCAGGAGCGCGAGTCACATGGCGCAAGAGCACGGATCTATGTCTAACACTAACTTCATGCGATGTGAGAGCCAATTCTAACAAATCTCTACCTTGGATCTCAAATCCTCCATCTCCATAGTACATTGCAGTCTCCCATCAACAGAGCATCATCAAGGAACCCCAGCCTGGACCTTTAACAGGTCTAGACAATGGAAGAACTTACTCAATGGTGCTACCTTCGTAGCCATGTCTGCTAGATTATTTTTTGTCGGAATCTTCTCCACTTTAATAGGCCTTTTTGCTACAACATCACTAACAAAATGCAACCTCACATCAACGTGCTTAGTATATTCATGATACATTTGATTCTTCGTTGGATGTACAGCACTTTGACTATCACAAAACATAGACATAGACTCTTGTGACATTCCAAGTTTATCTACCAAACCCATTAACCACAAAGCTTCCTTTATAGCTTTAGTAACAGCTATATATTTAGACTATGTAGTTGATAAAGCAATGGATTGCAATTGAGCTTTTCAACTAACCCATCCTCCACCAAATGTGAAAACCTAGCCTGTTTGAGACCTCTTTTTATCAAAATCTCCTACATAATCTGCATTAACAAAGCCCTCCAAAATAGCTCTTTCTTGTTCCGTTTGACTAAACATCAATCCTCTACTGATTGATCATTTTAAGTATCTCAAGAACAATTTTACTGTTTCCCAATGAACCTTACCTGGATTCGCCATCAATCTACTGACAATTGACACAGCCTGTGCAATATCTGGACGAGTGCACATCATCAAGTACATGACACTCCCTATTACGTTTGCATAGGGAATCTTGTCCATTAGAAGTTTCTCCTCATCTGTCTTGGGACACTGATCAGATGAGAGTCTGAAATGCGCTGCAAACAATACAGTAACAGCCTTTGCACCATCCATATTAAATTGGTGCAAGACTTTTTTCGGATAATTTTTCTAAGACAAGAAAAGTGTACCTTTGTCTCTATCTCTGTAGATGTCCATCCCCAATATCCTCTTAATATGTACCAAGTCTTTCATGTCAAACTCAATTTGCAGCAACTCCTTCAAGTCTTGAACTTTTAAGATTGCCTGGCTGGCTATGAACATATCATCAACATACAAAGCAAGTAGATCATATCCAGACATGTAATCCCTCTATAATAAACACAACTATCATAGAAACTCCTCGAGAAACCCTTACTCATAATAAATGTATCATCCGCAAATACCATTGCTTCAGACTTTGCTTCAAACCATACAATGATTTCTTCAAAAAGCAAACGCTATAATCTTTACCTGAAAGTTCAAATCCCTCAGGTTGGCTCATGTAGATCTTCTCTTCTAACTCAACATCCAAGAATGTAGTTTTGACATCCATCTGCTCAAGCTCAAGATTGAAATATGCCACAGGTGATAGAAGAACCCTGATTGACGTATGTTTCACCACTAGAGAAAAGATCTCATTATAATAAATCCCGTCACGTAGTGTAAAACCCTTAGCCACTAGCTTAGCCTTATATCTTGGTCTTACCTGACAACCCTTCATTGCGTTTGAATATCCATTTACACCCAACAAGCTTTGCTTTTCAGGCTTCTCTACAATCTCCCATGTCTTATTCTTTATCAAAGAATTAATATCTTCTAACATTGCCTCTTTGCATTGGACGGAATCATCACAACTCACGACCTCAAGGTATATAAGTGGCTCATTCCCATCAATCACATCAGCTGTATTAAAAGCATAAGTCAACAAAGTTAGAGTACCCATACCTTTCTGGAGGTCTAATATGCTTCCTCTCTCTGTCCCTCACCAGTTTATAATCTGGCTGTTGTAGGTGTTGTTGCTTAGCCTCAGGTGCATCCTCAATATCTTGTTGATGAACAACGCTTACAGGCTCTACCTCAAAACCAATAGTCTATGACTTTGAATCAGTCACCTCAGATTTGCTTGTCTTAGAAACTCCGCTGTGTTGCGGAGCCAATTCTAGAATTTCATCCTCATTAAAGACAACATCTCTCCTAATGATTGGTTTTGATACTCCCTGAGCCGTATACCACAATCAATAGCCTTTTATACCTTTAAGGTAGCCAACAAAGATACATTTCAATGTTCTAGGCTCTAACTTCCCATCATTCACGTGTGCATATACTGTGCAGCCAAACACTCTCAAGTTGTCATAGTTCGCTGGTCTAACACACCACACCTCCTCGGGTGTTTTGTAATTAATGGCTATAGAAGGACTTCTATTTACTAGACAAGCTGTTGCACTCACAACTTCTGCCTAGAACTCCTTACCCAGTCCTGCATTAGACGACATACACCTAACTCTCTCCACCAAACTCCTATTCATTCTCTCAGCTAAGCCATTTTGTTGGGGTATATGCCTAACTGTTTTATGACTCAAAATCCCTTATTCTTTGCAATAAGAATCAAACTCACGACTACAAAAATTAAGCCCATTTTCTATCCTAGGTTTCTTTACCCTTTTACCATTCTGAGTTTCTATAAGCTTTTTCCACTGTCTAAATTTTTCAAAAGCTTCATTCTTATGTTTCAACAAGTAAATCCACACCTTTCTAGAATAATCATCAATCAAGGATAAGAAATACCTATTACCATTATAATATGGCTTGCAAGTTGGACCTCAGATATCTGAATGCACATAGTCAAGAGTACCCTTTGTAGTATGAACACCCGTTAAGAAGTGCGGTCGACAGTGCTTCCCAAAGACACAGTGCTTGCAAAACTCAAGCTCACCCACTTGATCACCACCCAATAGCCCTTAACTATTTAGTTCATTCAAACCTCTCTCACTGATATGACCAAGCCTTTGATGCCAAAGCTTGGTTTTATCCTTATCAGATGATGCTTCTTCGACTGTTAGTTCACCAGTTATGACCTCCTTTTGCAACACATACAAATCATTACGAATCTTGGCTTTAATGACAACCTCCACACATAATACTCCAGACGATGCCTTGTACTCACATACCGTTTTATCTGACGTGCCCAAGGGAATTAAGTTCCTTTTTAATCTAGGAACATGCCCCACTTCCTTCAAGATTTT